>ML677334.1:45010586-45029650 GCA_007922305.1 Dermatemys mawii
CCCGGCCAATGGAAGCTGCAGAGCAGGTGATTGGAGTGGGGCAACACACAGAGCCCCCATTGCAATCCCTCCACCTAGGAGCTGAGGGACATGGCGCCGCTTCTGGGGAGCCATGCAGAGCCAGGTAGGGAGCCTGCCAGCTCCCCTGCACCAACTGGACTTTTAATTGCCTGGTCAGCAGTGTTGACCGGAGCTGCCAGGGTCCCTTTTCGATCAAGCGTTCTAGTCAAAAACCAGACACCTGGCAAGTGGAAATGCTACATGGACCCCTGCATACGCACAGAGTTCCATTGCAGGATCAAGGCCTAAACTGTTATTTTACACATTAATCCTGCAATCTGATCCATGTGGGTGGACATCAGCACTCATGCACATTCCACTGACCCCACTAGGATTCCATCCAGGCACAAGGGTCTGCCCATGTGGCTCAAACTGCAGAATCAAGCTATTGGAATGGTACTCCATTATGTCACAAGGAATTGTCATAGTGTCACACTGAAAATCACCAACTAATATGTCTGATTAAAACAGGCAATGAGTTTCAACACAAAAATGGGAAAAAGTAAATGTGTACATAGACTAGAGAGCATAAGAAAAATGAACTATAATATTCTGATGTTGAATTAAATTTCCTCTTTCATTCCTATGTATTAGATTTAGGGACCCACAGCCTTTTTATAACACACTGTAGAGGAACCTTGCTCATTCACTGAAATTACAGTGACTAGTTTGTTGTTTCTATTATCACTCACACATACTTTCTGTTCTGTGCAGTTTCTCTGCCAATTCCACCCACACACCTGAAGACCGCTCCACTGAATGTCAATCCCAGCTTTAGATAATTGTACAAATCTGCAAGGCATGTTTTAGTTGTCTTGTCGTGTTAGGATGTAAGAAAAACAAACCATAAGCTTTGACAGCAAGTAAAATGTGATGTAAGAATGTAAACTGGATGTGAAAGCTCTATGAATATCAGTATTGAATTCACAACTTTTAATAATGAGATAACATTTTATATCAATGTACAGCACCAATTCCTTTGATTTAATATGTTTAGCAACAAATACACATTGGAAAGAACATAATTAGGGAAGGTGATAATCATTTGTATCAGGAATGTAACTCTTCACAACTAGCTGTTATAGGAGTATTGCATTCTCTATGGCCCTTTACCTTGGAAAGACATGATAGTAATCTGTGTCACACACTCATGCTGTACCTATGGTTGCAATCATGTTCCGAATCAGAGTGTAATTTCTCATAAAACAATGTAAATATGTTAGTGAATTTGGCACTTGTGAAAGGTGCCCGATTACAAGTCTTCAGATATTCAAAGAACTGTTACAGCATAGGCAGCAGTAGTGCAAGATTCCTCACATCACACCATCAGTGTGGCTCTCAAGGTTAACCTGAAAGGAATTCCACTAGCAATGAGAAGTTATCTGTATGTCAGGTCTATACTTGGCCTCTCAAAAGATGGCCAATAAAGATGCCAGTTGTGGTAGTTTTATGATGTGGAAATTTGCTGCTAGAAACTATGGAAAACTGTGATCTGATCTGATTCCAGTCAAACTATCACAAAGATTTCATAAATAGGAAAACTTTCAGTCACTACCAACCTAGGCTTGATTCCAACCGGTGACCAAAAGTGAAAAGTTCTGTATCCCTTTGCCATCATCCTAAGTCCTTTTGTGATTTAAGATGATGGGAAAGAGATACAGAACTTTTATGTAATAGTTTGGCAAATATTCAGGTTTCGTTGATTATCAGATATAAGGAAACAAAGTTAAAATGTGTGAGTCTTAGCTTAGCTATCCCCTCTTTTTTGTTACAAAGATAGGTAGCTAGTTTTCCAAAGAGAGGCCCTGATTTTATGCACTAATCCACAAAGTCAGGCCCCTTCACTTTGAAGTCAATGGGACTGTGTATAGCTTCTGAGTCTAACCACGCAGAATAACTTGCCAGACAGAAAGCCAACGCAGAATTTTCACTTCTTTGATACTTTTTAATAATTTTAAAGGATCAACTTTAATTCCAAATTGAATTTCCTGACTAGTATGTGTTTGAAATGTCAAACTTAACAAATGATACTTTATTAATTATATTACTAATTATTATTGTGTTATTACTCAGACATACTACTGGATTAAAAAGAAAAAGTCACCACTAGCATCCTCCTGGATATTCCAACAAGTGGTTGCCTAGTTTACAAACTAGACAGCAAACTTTGCATTGCAGTATGAAAAAAGATCCCACTTTGCAAAACAGGTAAGAATCAGAAGTTGGTCCAATATTTTCTCTCCTTAAGAATCTAGTGCCAGCTTTGGGAAATGCACATGAAAGAGGGCTGACCAGGACAGGGTTTAACCTATTTTGTATAACAGACAACATAGTCTTTCTGATTAACAAAATAAACTCACAAAATGTGTTTCTTTTTAGGCCATTACCTATTTTAAATAATGATAATAAAATGTTGTTCTTCAACCTTCCACATTAAACCAAGGCTTTGGACGCTGCCATGACACTTTCATATAGCAACATAGAATGACAGTCACTCTGTTTTGCTCATTTTACAAACTGAATATGGCCCTGCTTTCGGTTTTGCAAAAACAGCCAATTTGCTTTCCTCTGCTGTAAGAAAGTCAAGATTTTAGAATTTTTTAAATATTATATACTGCTTTTCATCAAAGGATCTCACATTGCTTTATGTAGAGCTTAAGTATTATTGTCTCCATGTGACAAACAAGAAAACTGAATCACAAAGAGATTATGTGACTTGCCTGGTTGTACACTGCGTATCAGGGAACAGAGCTAGGAATTTAAGTTAGTTCTCCTAGTTCCTATTCCAATGTTTGATCCACAGGACCACACAGACGCTGTTGTCACTGCCATCAATTAGGCTTTCATCTTATCTATTGTGCAAATTTGGGCATTCTTAAAATTAATAATCAAATATTAGCATACACAGCCAGTCTATAAATAAGATTGTTTTCATACTGATCTTCAAAGAATTTCTGTGTGCTAAAGGGTTCCCTCTGATATTTATGGAACTTTGACATTAAATGAGAAGATTAAAACTGTCCCAGAAATGCCTCTAAGTACTTTCCATTCAAGATGTGGCAGCAATTGCTGAGCAAGGCACAGAGCTCCCAGTGTATGATTATGTATCCAGGGACACTACTGTGATACTATTATGAAGGACTACAGTGCCACTGTGTCCAGCCAGGAATGTAAATGTCATCTGGTCATAGAGGCAAATCTTGGTTATTTTTAATGATTAAGTGACCTGACAAGAAAATAGTTAATGCAATTAGGGTTAATGTTAATATAATCCAGACATTTCAGAGGATTCAGGTTTGCTTGTTATTTTTCAGGTATTTATTTTAAAAGTTTAAAGTGTTAAAATTTAAATCACTATACACCATAAAGTATTAAATTATAAAAGAGCTGGCCAGAAGTACTTTCTTAGTTACAAATTCTGTCATGCAGTCTTAACCTGAGGGAAGAGGAAAGAATTAATTAATGCTTGTAAAGCACTTTGAAGAGGAAAATTGATATAAGTAGTCTTGGGCCTGATCCTACTTCTACTAAGTCCAGGACAAAACTCTTACTGACTTCAATCACAGCAGGATCAGGCCCATTTTACAAAAGAAAATTCATTTCTTCCATCCATCTATAGACAGTCATTATTTAATAAAGGGCATTGTATTTACCTTTGTTCCCATATAAATTAAGCCATGAGTTCAAAACTTTTTTGATAATCTTACATGTCTAATCCCTTTGGGGGTTAGAGAGCATGGCCCCTTTAAATCTTTGTCCTAAAGGGAGGTGGTGCTGATTGTTTCAGAAGAGGAAGTGCTGCTTTGGAGAAGGCCCTCACATAGTGAAGCGGCCAAGAACCTGCCTCAGCCAAGGAGGGACAGAGTGTCCAACCCAGGGACACCCCAGGACAGGAGCCAGAAGAGGCACTGTGCCAAGGAGAAATCACCCAAGAAAGACAAACTAGAGCTGTGCCGCCCCAAGCACATGCTTCCTGTGCCTGGAGCCAGCTCTGAGTTCAGCCAGCCACGCTTCCTGCTATCGGTTCCTTCCTAATGACTTGCTTCTCCAATCTTTTTTTCTTTTTAAAGCTACTCTCTTATTCTTCTGCAGGGTTTCACAATGCTTTCCCCCTCTTCTCCATTTCTGTCCACCAGACTGTAAGCTATTCAAGGTAAAGATCATCTTTATTGTGTATCTTGTGCAATATAGATCACATATCAGTGCTGAAAAAATAAATATAACCATTGTAATGTAAAGAACCATAAATCTCAAGACATTTTCCAGAGTCCCACCCCTACGGTTTGCCAAAAGAGAAAGCTAGAGGGTGCCCAGTGACCAATCCCTTCTTGTTCCTTTTTATTTCCAGACTAAGTCTTCTTAATTATTTCCTTTGCTTTAATTGAGCATTCCAGATTTGAGGGCTGTTACAAGGGAGACCATTAAAATTGAGATACAGAGATTGGATACATTACACAACCAACAAGAGGGTTCCAGTTACATATGTTATCACATGAATAGTGTCTGACTTTCTTTCATGTCTAGGAGCCAACTTTGGGCATCACAAGGCCTAAACGCAGCCCAGGACTGTATGTGGCAGCTGTTTTAGCATCCAGAAATGGAAGCAAAAGAAATGCCTGCTGGCTACAGAAGTTCTGTTTGCGTTATTGTTGCTGTGACCAAATATATTCCCTGGCTGAAAAGACAGTTTCTGCTGTTGCTCAGACAGCTCCTCAAAACAAAATTATCATGTTATTTCCTTCTTGCTGACTCATGTTGAATTCCTTTCTTACTGCTTTTTCCCCCACTCGGTGTTGCTATCCTAGGAGATTTTCAATCACCTCCCCGCCCTTGTGTGTAGGTCACCTTTAATTTTTTTTTAATATGGAATATTCTAAATGTTATACAGTTGTATGATGCCTTCCATTAAAAGATCTCAAAGCATTTTACCAACATTAACCAATTAATCCTCACAACCCCTCACAGAGATTGGGAAGCATTATCCTTATTTTATGGATGGTTAAGCTAAGATACAGAGGAGGCTGAATTATTCACCCCAAGTTCCACTGTGAATGAGTGGCAGAGCTACGAACAGAACTCATGTTCCCAATAACAGGCTCTAACTAGAACACAAGCAGGATTAAAAAAAACAAAAGGAAAAAGGTCATATTCTTTGATAGTCATCTGTGACTCTATATTACAAGAGCTCCAATATCGGTAGGTCTTGCATACAAATGATTTACAGAATACAAGAACAAAAGGCAATATGGAAGATGACATATTTAAAAAAAACACCTCTTCCCCCAATTATTTTGAGGTCAATAATACAAGTTTTAGTGACATATAATTCATAAAAGTGGTAATTTTTTACTTCCTTCTTTTCCCTTCATCACATTCACAGTTCTCTCATTTGGCTGACATCCCCAATAACATTTCACTGGCAGCTGGATCACTTCAAACATGACATGATTATTAGAAAGATATATTCAAAAATTGTCAAAGCAGATGTTTCTACATTTCAAAATTGTAACTCCAAGGTTTGTGAGATGTGTTCTAATATTAAAAATACTGCATGGTGTGTGCTTTAGCAGGTCATTCAAACACACCTCTAGTGAAGCATTTGATTTGCCCTGTCATGTTGGCAGTTGAAGATCCTGATTCAGAATCTTATTCTAATGAGATGTCAGAAAAAATGTATTTAGCTCTGAGAAATGAGGAGTGAAGGACTCTGCTGTTTAGTTCAAAGGCTGTTTTCTGCAACTGTTTGGAAGTTAGTATATTATTCACTGGTGCAATACAGAGATCAGATAAAGAGAATATGCTCTCCTCAGGTTGTGAGAGACTCTGTGGAAGAGACGATAATGCCAGATATTATCTATCTCAGTTTTAAGATTCATTGCATTCCTTTGAGCTGAAAACAATGTCTGCAGCGTCATGCAACTCAGGGAATTTTTCATACATTCAGGACATCTGTAATACTATTACCCATACAACAAGCAAGAGACAAGCAGCAGTTGAGGCTTTAATTTCTTTTTGTTTTCTTGCTCTGTCATGCACAGACTATTTAAACTATCCCTCAGCATAACACTATGACAGATTTTTTTTCTTTTGTTTTCATCACTCTCACTCTCTCTCTCTCTCACACACACACACACGTTTGGTCTCATTTTTCCTGGGGTAAGACAGGACCCTTTTTTTTTTTTTATGGGAGGGCAAAGGAATGTCTGAATCCTTCACTGCAGAAAAATTGACTTTTCTCACTATAGGTCTGCAATAGGTTTGATTCTACTACATCTTTGCAAAATGAACATAAAACTATACCGCATCAGAATGAAGGAACGAACTCCTGATCGTAAAAACTTGCTCTGTTTAAACAGATATAAAGTCTTAAATATTGTCAGATATTTGCTGGTAAAGATTGCTATGAATCCATAATCAGTATGTATATATTATACACAAAAAATGGGTTACAGGAAGTTTAAGGTTGCAAAGCTGAGCAATCAAAAATTAAGAAATACCAGAAATTATGTTTTTCTGTACACTCTTAATTTGGCCTGCTTGTGCTTATTAATTATAATACAGTCTCTAATTACATGATCATGAGCTGCTTTTTCCATAGGACCCCTGCTTCATTCAGTGGTGAGGATGGAATGCTCTGTGGATGAATTAGTGATGTGTACTGAAGGATGCCGTAGGATCTGTGCCTCATTTGTTGCAGATCGACAGGTCCCTGTTAACTGACTCCCGGTGCTATGCTATATGCACTAGATCACATGGGCTCAAAAATCGAATTTTTCATTTAATTGTGTGGGTTTTAAGAGAAAGATTTAAAAACTGGTTATTGAGGTATGACTGTGCATGTATTCAGTGTGTGTCACACAGACTGTCCACATAAACCATACACATATTTTTCATATTTTATATATAAAATATATGGTGTGTATATATATTACACCAATACAGTTCTATTAGTTCTATAAAATTTTACTGGTTCTTCAAGATACACTTTTGGGCATGACATCAGATGTGTGAAAACAACACTTTTTTTCCTAAAACTTTTATCAATACTTCAGACCATGAATGGAAGTTGAACCAAGATCCTTAATAAAAATGTACTTAAATTTATTTGTAGCTATATTACTTCCAACCCTCTTTTACACATCCATCTCAAACTGTACTATTCAAAACTAAGCAGTTGCAACATAGCAAACATGGGATGTTCCTGCTTTCATCTTCTATCTTACCTAACTTCTGATTGCTTATTTTCCTGATCCTTTTGTTCTTTATATTGAAGCTCACTTATTGGTTTGCCGTTGGATGTACAGTCGTTTATTATCCTGAAACAATGAGAAGCAAGAACATCAAAACCTGGATCATTCTACATGCAGCAAGGCTCTTCCTGCAGGAGAACCTGAGAGTTTCACTAGGGAATTAGGCAAGAGTTATTTCCAAGGCACACACATCAGTCCCACTGAACTGGGGATTGCGGGCAAGAAGGGGTTGAGCAAGGAAGGCACTGCTCTCCACAGAGCTATTCCTGGCATTGCACCCAGACAACCACATGGAAATCTTAGCCTGAAGTAATATAGCTCAGAACCCTTCAACAGTTGCATAGGGTATCTAACCAATGGCTGCACAGCTGCTGCCAGAGAGCAGTGTATCTGAACCACCCACCAACAGAGACAGCCCTGACACAGTAGAGGTTGTAGCAACAGTGAGTAAACATGCTGCCACCAAAAGGCCACTGCCAAGGTCTACCAGAAACCAACACCGACACTGTAGTGTAGTCAGCTGTCCCTACCATCACTGCTTAGTTGAGACCAGGACTTGAGGAGCCTGGACAGCATAGGCTGTGTTTAGTTAGCATGACGGCACCAGAGAGAACTACAGAATCATATCTATGTCCTGCAGCCAGAATAAGAATCCCTTTTGTATTCACTATAGTTCTATCTCTTCTCTAGCATGAAAGATGCTACAGACCTTAGACTGGATCTGACCCAATGGGCAATGATCAGGTCCCGCTGTGCATTGCACAGGTATATCATTACAAAAATCAGAATATGGTTTGCACGAGCAGTGCACAGTGTCAGACTAATCCAGGCTGGTATCAATCTTCACTTAAGGTAAAAAATAGTCTGCAGATGGAAAACATAAAGTGGATAAAGGCCCCAATCTTGTGCATCTCTTCACCAAGTCTGCCACACTGTCTTTACGTTCTCTCACAAATATATTCCAAAGAATCAAAAGCAAAACACTTCCAAGTTGCTATCTGCCTATGATTTGTAATTTACAATTTATCTAGGACTAGAAGTAGGCTTGCAAAGTGCAGGGTTGGTCATTTGTACAATTTGAACTGTATATGCAAACTGTACCCGGGTTAAACTCCATGGGAGTTGGGAAAGCAGGATCTGGCATTTTGTGTTACTAGCAAATAATGCGCTAGAATTTCTTGATTCCTAGATGGTATTAGATTTGTCTAAACTCCAATTTGCCTGATAAATCAATGGAAGGTCCTCAGGGCAGTCTGCAAGAGGTTTTGCTTACTGTGTTTTGGCAGACACCATAAGAGCTGTCCCTGCTCCTCTACATTGCCTGAATTCTCCTTCATCTCTCATCTGTGCGTGCCCAAATTTGAGCAGGCACCCGGCTCCCCTGAGTAAAATAATACTTTATTTTAAATGGCTGAAATAAAGCTCTCTTTGTTCGTGAAAGGTCTCCATTATTTTGAGCAAAAGACATGACCTCATTCTGATAGAATTGTCCCATTAATCGGTGGAGAGAGGCTGGGACTCTGCACTGCCTCAGCTGAGAAAGAACGTCACTCCAGAAGGTGGATGTGAAGGGTCCAAAAAGATGTTTATTAAATTGCTTCAACAACAGAAAAAGGAAGGGGATGGGCTAACTGAACCCCAGATAATGGGACAGAAAGCAAAATCAGCACTAGCACAACGCTGAACAGAGTGTGCAGACAACATTCAACCATCTCCCCACACCCAGCCCTGAGGTGCCTCTAAAGCCAGGTAACTTCCTTGCCTTCTATGGGCTCCCAGGACCCCCTCTCAGAAAGTGACTACAGACTTCATTTTCTCTGGGCACAAATAGAAAAGCACCTAAGCAAAACCTCCTTTATTGTATATATTAAAGGCTTGTGTTTGAGCCTCCTGCTGTGTTCTCTTCAATAGGGTCTGAAAAAGAGGTACAATATATGGAGCTATTTAGGCTAATTGCCTAATACAGTTTTGTTTTGTTTTTTAATCTGGTAATACTAATTCCAGCCACTTTTTCTCCTAGAATTTGACCCACAGAAATGCACACTGGACGATAAGTAGATGGGATACAGCAGAGAGAGGAAGTGTTCTCCAACCACTGGTTCTAAGTTAATATCCAGTTATCATTCTTGGATTGACATCTGAACCATTTAAAAACAGAAACATCATCACAAGAGCAACCTGTAATATAGTGGTTACCTTCAGTGCTTTGAGAGCCTGAAATTTAGCAAACCTGAATTAATCTACATCACTGTGTAAACTGCATCCCCATGTTGTCAGTGAGTTACTAACACTGGAAATCTTGCATTCCTTGTACCTACAACACACACACAGTGACTTTAGTCAGAGCTCCATGAGTGTGCAAACAAATGCAGGATCTGGCCCTTAGGCTTTTCCGTCTTACAGAAGAACAGGTCAGACAGAACACTCAAGTTTTTCCATCAAGACATTCTATTCATCGTTCATTTCTATGGGTATAATCTCTGTGAGCAAAAGTGACTGTGACTAGCCAGCCAGGAGGGGGCAAAGAGAAAAATATATATCCGTGAGTTATCATTGTGATATACAGAACTCAGGGTCGATCTACATGAGAAAGCTGCACCAGCAAAAGGTGTGATTTTAAACTGATGTTGTTAAATTGGCACAAACCTTTGTGTGGTCACTTTAACTTCATAGATTTTTAAGGCCAGAATGGATCATTATGATCATTCAGTCTGACCTTCTGCATAACACAGGCCATAGAACTTCATCCAATACATTTCTGCATCAAGCCCAAAATTTGTTTGCGCTATAGCAGGGGGCGGCAACCTTTCAGAAGTGGTGTGCCGAGTCTTCATTTATTCGCTCTAATTTAAGGTTTTGCGTGCCAGTAATACATTTTAATGTTTTTAGAGGGTCTCTTTCTATAAGTCTATAATATATAACTAATCTATTGTTGTATGTAAAGTAAATAAGGTTTTTAAAATGTTTAAGAAGCTTCATTTAAAATTAAGTTAAAATGCAGAGCCACCCGGACCGGTGGCCAGGACCCGGGCAGTGTGAGTGCCACTGAAAATCAGCTTGCATGCCGCCTTCGGCATGCATGCCATAGGTTGCCTACTCCTGCGCTATAGCATAGCTTTAAAAAAGATATCCAGTGTTGATTTAAAAAAGTGATGGAGAATCCAATACATCCTTAGATAAAATATTCCAGTGGTTAATTATCCTCACTGTTAAAAATTTTCACATTATTTCTAGTATGAATTTGTCTACTTTCCACTTCCAATTGTTGGGTATTGTTATGCCTTTTGTTATTAGATTAAAGAGACGGATTACTATCAGAAAACTCTTTCACCCAGAGGAGCTTGTAGACCATGATCAAATTGCCTCTTAATGTTCTCTTGGATAACTACATAGATTGAGCTTTAGTCTTTATAGTTTCCAGATCACTAATTGTCCTTGTAGCTCTTTTCTGAACCCTTTTCAATTTATCAAAATCCTTTTTGAAGTGTAGGCAACCAGAATTGGTCACGGTATTCCAGTAATGGTCTCATTAATTATGTATAAAGAAATAACACCACCTTTCTACTTCTACTTGATATTCCCCAGCTCATATCTCAAAGAACTGCATTTGCTTTATTAGCTACAGGATTGCACTGGGAGCTCATGGCCAATTGGTTATCTACTGTGACTCCTCCACCTCCCACTCTCAAGTCAGTTTCAGAATCGTTGCTTTCCACAATGCATTCATTCCTCAGCAAATCTCCCAGTTTTATAAATATGACCTACATATTTTGTTCCTAGATTAACGACTTCCATTTGGCTGTATTAAAGTGCATAGTATTCAAATGAACTCACTTTTCAAGCAATCCAGATTGGCCAGTCATCATTATTTGCTACTCCATCAATTTTGTGTCATCTGCAAATTATACCAATAATGGTTTTATATTTTCTTCCAGATTATTGATAAAGATATTGAACAACATTGAACCTGAAGAACTCCACTAGAAACACCCACATTGGCTGAGAAGTTCAATTTACAATTATTTTCCAAATCTATTAGTAAACTATTTTTAATCCATTTAATATGGACTACATAGATTTTATATAATGTTATTTTGTATCACAATGTCATTCATGACTAAGTCAAGTTCAGTTTCAGAGTGACTTATTTGGGTTTATCTGAAACCGATTTCTAATCAACTGAAACTAAATTGAAATAAAAGAGTCCACACAGCACGTTTGCACCAGTTTAACTAAATTGTTATAAAATCACACCTTTGGCTATAACTTTCTTGAGTAGTCATGGCCTTAATATGATCAAAGGGAGGTTATTTTCTACAATGTGTAGCACTCATTAAGAAAAACGTATTAGTATAATTATATATCTATACTGCTAACGTCATCTACTGAGAAGTGGAAGGAACAGAGGGAGCATCTTTTGCTTAATTCACCACCATCACACTCCCTGCCTTGCTAAGTGTCCAAGAAGTACAAGTATGCAAAATCTCCTCCCCAATTCCTTTTTCTTTCAAAAGATACTTGGACTTCTCAGTACATGATGAAGACCTAGACTATGTCTACACAATGGACCTTACAGTGGCACAGCTGTACCACCGCAGCTCCACTATTTTAAGGGCTCTGGTGTAGCTGCTTTATGCAGGCGAGAGAGCTCTCTCCCACCAGCATAATTAAACCACCCTCAACGAGCAGTAGAAGCTCTGTCAGCGGGAGATGATAGCACTGTCCACACTGGTGCTTCTGCTGGTGAAACTTATGTCAATCAGTTTTTTCACACCCTTAACGGACAAAAGTGCTAGTGTAAACAGAGCCTTAGTAATCCTCTCAACTCTCTTACCTGCCTCTGTCTCATTCTCTCTTACACCAGAACTAACAGAGACAAGGTGGGTGAGGTAAAATCTTTTATTGGACCAACTTCTGTTGGTGAGTCCTGGGGGCAGTTAAGGTGGGAAGTCTCAGGAGGGGGCGGTCATGGGGATAAGGAGCAAAGGGGGTTGGATAGGGGATGGGGGTCCCAAGAGGTGGTTAGGGATGGGGGGAGTTCTCTGCAGGGGGCAGTCAGGGGACAAAGAGCATGGTGGGGTTGGATGGGTTGGCAAACATCTTGAATATTCCCAAAACTGTACTGACCACCCTAATTTGCTATGGTGATGCTTGGCCCTGCCCCCAACATCTATGGTGGACTCTGCAAATATTCCGTGCAAGTAGGAAGAAGGAAGGTACCCTTTGTATTCTGCTGATTCTGATGCTACTCTGCACTGGTAGCTGCTTCTCCTCTAGCAGGATTAGAATGTTTCCAAAGTTCAGGAACTTCAGACCCAGGTTTATGTTTTAAGCCTCTGTTTTGTTTTTAGAAACTGCCTGGGAACTAGTGATGCACACAAAGAAAAGAATCTGTCTTACACTAAATGTTCCTCATCTGGAGCTGAGGAACCAGTCCAATACATTTAGATACTGAAATCAATTTAAAAAATAAAATAAAAACCCCCAAAATTGCAGGGTTTGGAGTGTGCTCAGCCCAAAGGCAGCTGTGCTCTGTAGAGAATAATGAATAGCAGCCATAATGATTATCTGAAGAGAGAAAAGGTCATTACATCCCTTGCAACGTAGACACAATGGTTGTTCTGATCCACTCTGACTCCCCTTCTCTTTCTCCTTTCCTTGGAGGTCCTTGTTGTCTCCTCACTCCAACAGTATCCATATGAGCAAACATATTGAGTCTCTGAACTGATTTTCACAATGCTTTCACACCACTGCTGTAAACAACCTTCAAGATAAAGATGGAGAACATCTCAACAGATTATTGAATAAATAGAAGAAAAATCCTCAGTCTGGGGACACAAAAATTTCTCTCTGAACACTGAAGTCCCACTTGTCTGGCCATCATCCTATACTATGAACAGATTTTCAAAGAATCAGTTTCTCTCTAGTGCCCATGAGTCATTTTCTAACGTGGCACCTTTGACTGCTTGAAGCATTTTGGAAGTGGAAAGCAAACAAAATTGCTTTTAATGCACTCATAAGAGGGTACTTCAGTTTAGAAAAAGCCATTTTCCCTCTATCTTTTAGCTGCTAGGAGTCTTTAAATGGGACCCCTGTAGGTTTTTGTCTGTAAACCATACAAGAGCATAAAAGCTTGGGAAACTTGCACAGATTTTGAAGCAGGTTCACATAGCTCCATTGAAACTGTGTGTGGTTTGGAAGCTCACATGGCTCTAGTCACCAGGAACTTTTTTTTAAAAATGCCAACTTCAAAAATAAAGAAGAAAACTTTTAAAAGACTGATAAGGTTTTGTGATGAAAATGTAAGAAACTGAATCTGTCAAGCGTCAATGTACCCAAAGGTTCAGTTTGAAAAAAACACTATTTTGTGAATAGCCGGGAACATGGCTTTGTTTTGTGTTTTTTTTATAAAACCATACTGAGCAGCTTCAGAAAGGGAAGGGTAACCTCTGTAAACACAGCATGAATTAATCTGCATCAAAATGCTTTTACCTGTATCAAAAGATCAAACTGGTCAATCAATCAAGCCAACACATGGTGGCTCAGCTGTCTAAAAAATGCTTACAAGATCATTACAATGGCAACCTGTCAAATCTCTCACTCTGCTTTTGAGGAGACATTTCTCACACCAATTCAGCATCAATCAGTATAGCCAAGACAAGGTAGAAGATATGGAACACCACTACTTCAGCCATTAATATTGAGAGAAAACTGAAAAGAAAATACCCAAAATGTCCTCTTATATGTGAAACATAGGAGGCATTTTTAATATTAAAACCTGATGTTGCAGGCCCTGATCTCCTGTTTTACATTGGAAAGGAATACCGATCAGAATTTTGAGGATATGGAGGGAGAGGTGTTACCAAATGTGCCCGTTAGTTTGGGGTATGTTCATTTATTTGGGTTACTCTTCTGGGGGAGGAGGGTTTCTATAATTTTATTAATGTGCTGCTTATGTCACTTGTGTGTTTATATGGAGTTCTACTCTGTCCTTCTGCAAGTCCCCTCCAAGTGAAGCTATCCTGCTGGACCTAGCTTCCCCGAGGCTAGGTTCCTCCCGCCCTAGAACTAGATGAACACACACACACACACTAACCAGCTGATCCCCTTATATGTCCCTGTGCTGAGTGAGCTGGGTTAAACAGCACTTTCAAGCTAGTACCCTTATGTGCTCCTGGTCTTAATGGGCTGAGTTGAGCAGCACTTTTAGCTGCCCGCCCTCATGTGCCCCAAGTTTAACACATCCCTATTCCACTTCCACAGTAACCAACTCGGTGAGCAAACCCCACAGTACTTTTGGGCACTACAGGGATCTTTTAGCTTAGGTAAAAGAAGCGTTGCTGGAGAATAAATAGGGAAAGCTACAGACACAAATGAGTAATATTCAGAAAATGAGAGAGAAACAAGCAACTTAACCATAAGGGTTTTATACTGAATAATAAGGATACTACAGAAGGAGGGCTAAACAAACATAACAGTTACATTTTAAAGGTTAATACCTGAGAGAGAGAGAGAGAGAGAGAGGTCTCACCTACTCCATGAGGCTTGAACTGGTCGGGGTTTCCAGGTGTTGGTGGCAGTTCAGGGTCCTCAGTGCTGGAGACTGACAGAGCCCCCAGCACGATCAGCTAGGTGATGATGGAGTCCCAGCGGAACTGATACAGAGTTGGGGTCTAGCATCAGAACACTGACTTGGGCACAAGCAGGGAGTTTTAGAGAGAAAATACAAAGGTTCAAGGGAGAACAATAGATTTGTTTAGGAGTAAACTAGGGATTCAAGGGTTTTCTTTAGGATAGACAATAGGAACTGATCACTCTTGGCTATAGAAGGTGTTTTCTTCAGGGAGCTCACAATGTAACCAGGTAGCTTCAATATTTTGGGATATCAGTCAAAGATCTATTGCTAAAATTGGTCTGATAATTGCTGAGCTGGGTGTGTGCAGGCGAAGGTTGGTTAGCATGTGGAGCAGGGATTCCCAGAATGCAGTGGATCCCTGCTTTTTGAATCCCAGAGTTCAGTGCGGTTCTCTTTTCTTCATGCTAATTCCTGTCCATCTTTCATGCAGATGAGGCTAGGGGAGTGGTCTTAGTTCTCCATTCCTTATGCTAATCAAGATGTCTTCATCTTGTCACCTTGTCAGGAGGAGTCTGAGGTGTCTCCCAACACCCTTCATTGTTCTCTGCAAACCTTTTCTCTGATCAGCTTTGGTTCAAACAGAGATTGGAGTGGGGGGTGTCTTTCATGAGTCAGACAGGCTGGATACAGTGCCCTGGTTCCTCAAAAACACAGAGCTGCCTGGTATCAAGTCCCCCAATTGATGGGTTGCTTGCGCTGAGCAAGTATCCCCATCGCATTCTTATTCCATGGTACCGGGTCCGATCTTCCATCCATTGCAGTAACCACATCAGTCGTTGTTGTAGTAAGATGTGGCCCTGAGACATAAACTCTTGTATCAGAGGCCTAGCCTGAGGCCTAGTCTGAGGCCCGAAGCCTGAATCAAAGTACTTCCAGGCATTGCTAAGCAAAGCTGGGCTGTGAGCCAGAGGCAGGCCCTAACTACAGAACTGGGCAAGCAAAGGGCTGTTAGAAAGTACACGCTAATGATATAAGTAAGTTGTGCCAAGATGGCACCTGAACATCCTGATACGTAGACACTACAAAGAGATAACAAGGAACAACCAGGTGCACCTCAGAGACAGGGTGAAAAGGACAACATGATGGATAGATCTGTTTGTTTGAACCAACATGATCAAAGAGGGAGACAGTACCCTAATGAGCCAAGGGGCTGTACTGCAATGTGACAGCAGAGATAAGTAATCGGTCCTGCATTGTATAAAAGTAGGTCTCGGAGTCCACATCTTTGTCCAGCCTAGGGGGTAGTGGCGCGTCCTGCCACTAACTGAGCTGTGTCCATTGTCTGGGGACCACATAGGAACTAGCAGATCTGTTGATCTCTAATCTGGCAAAGCTAGAGACTGTGTTTCATTTGACAATAAACCTGGCCCGGGCACCTTCGTACTTTACTAGAGTCTGTGGTCTTTGGAGGTTCTCTCGGGGTCTGCTGTGTCAGCAATCTGCAGAGCTGAGACAGCACACAGAGGGAACACTGATATCATCACCGAACAAGAGCAGAGCACCACAATGGTTGCTACTGACAACAGTTGTATTGAACAAACCAGCAGAATCAGACCAATTGCTAGTATAATTTGGAAACCAATGATCATCACAACGGGGTGAAGCACGATATGTAAAGACCTGTTGCACTGGGGCTCCACCCAAGCAAAGTCTCCCACCAGGAGTGATGGCCTGTGTTTTTATTTTAATGGCAATGAGACCCATTTCCAGTGAAATGGAAGAAACCACCTTGTAAAGCTCAGGATAGGCATTTAAATGTTGTACAGTCCATATAGACACAGTAAACTTAATATAACAACTAACAATGGTGGTTACATTATAGAAACAGCAATTAACGTAAGGCACCGGGGATTGGACCCAATGTCCATTAATTAATACAATATTACATTTTGTCCTTACACACACACATGCTTTACCAATATAAACTATAACAGACCCCTCTTCCTGGATAACACTGAAGGAACAGGAAGCCTTATTCCCAGGTTACCCATTCATCCCAATCCTTATGGCTAGTTCCGATCAAAAGAGCACATGCAGGTGCAATGTGAGAGATATTCATGCCCTCTAAGTGGATTTGAACCTCCTTCAGGGAAGTCTGAGGTTGAAGAACCACATGTTCTTGTTGCTCCAGTCCCAACACATGGGGTCCTGAAATTGAGGTTCTTAAATGTCGGAGGTGAACAAAGTTTTTGATCAGAGGCAGCTGCAGTTCCTCTCTGGGTAATGGAGATGTCTGAGTTTCAATAACAATGACGACACATAGGGGCACGCTTGTTCCCCAAACAGCGAAGGAAACCAGGGCTCCCCTGCACGTTTCACCACCCAGGAGACTGCCACTGGGTGTGTTTATTCCATTCAAACTGGTAGTGATGCTGCAGGGCCAGAGAGGTGGCTCCCATTCCCATAGAATTCCTGCATGTGGCAAAGCAATTTTACTTCCTGGGCTCCAGCTGGCAGGCACCTCCAGAGGCTCAGAGGTTTCACAGGGACAGCATAGAGCCTGCACAGCATCAGACTCCAGACACCTATGAACAGCAGAGTGCTGGTGCACTAGTGGGATGTCATGGCTTGTGTACAGAACCTGTGAGAGGGCAGAGAAAAGAGAAAAACTTCCCACGTTCCCCTCGTATATACTGGGAGAATCTGGGGTCAGTATTACAGGGTGAACATGAAGCGGTGACCTATGTGAGGATGGCCATAATAAATCAAGGACTTTTCTGGCCTTTTCCTGTCTCAACATCAGGGTAGGCACTGACCAACCCACTCGATGCGTATTTTCCAACAGCTCAAAGCTGTTCCTTCTTGCTAGCCAAGAAGGGTGGCCGACAGGATGGAGAAGGCAGTCTTTAGGCTCAGGTGGTTTATCCTTCCATTCTTTGAGCTGTGAAGAATGAAACCATTTTCCCCAGGGTTTTCCATTTTTCTCAGTCAGGATTTCTACCTGAGAAACACTGGGGCTGACCTGATTCATTCGCAATAGAGCAGCAGCCATCCCAGGTGTGTGTAGAGAGCTGCTTAGCAGTGACAGAGGCAGTGTTGGTTTTAGTAGGGATGGCTTTCATCCTGGAGCTTTCTAAAACAAAGTCAGTGGATCCATACACCGTTCAGAAACTTTCGCAACTAGACACTGAACCAAATTTCTCATCACCTACACTGTTGCTTTCATTCTGAGCTAACTCAATCAACTCACTTTCACACCCTTCAATGGCAGCAAACTGCTTGCAGAAGTTAGCCTGAAGTTTTATTCCTTCAGGCCACAATTCATTTTTCCCAGAAATCCTGTCCTTTCCCTTTTCAGTGAGGTGTTGCTTTACAGAAACATTTTCCTGAGCATCTTTCTGGGGTTCAGTTAAGTTCAGAACAACTTCAGAGACAACTGACATATCCTCCATCAGCATAAGCTGAGAGGCACATTCTGTCTGCTTTTCAGACAGAAGATTGGAGACAAACTTTCCCTCAACAGCTAAACTGCCATTCCTAACAGTCACAAAGTTTTGAATTTCCTCCCCTTTGTTCCCTGACAAATTGGAGATTGGGGTAGCTCCCTCCATGGACAAGTCATTACTCCCAACAGACACAGTTTTACAAACACTTTTTTACTGGATTATAGTTGAGTTCAGAACCACATCTGGCACAACTGACAAATCCTCAGTCAGCATAAACTGAGAGGTACCTTCTGCCTGCTCCACAGACAGAATACTGGAGACATGTTCTTCCCTGGCAGTTAAACTGCTTTTCTGACTAGACCAACAGTTTGAACGTCCCCTCCCTTGTCACAGACCAGATGGCTATTAACAGACAAACACTGGGAGATTGGGATGGCTTTTTTAACAGGCAAATTGCCACTCCCAAGAGACAAACCATGGGAGACAGTTTCTCCCTCATACTCGCTGAGCTGAACCTGTTTAGTGGTGGGTCTCCCTTCAGAGATCCTGTCCACTAGCAACTGGGCTTACATCCCTGGGTTCCCCACTGTAGGTGGGTATCCTCCATACATTGCATTGACGTCTTGTGATCTGCTGGGGAGGCCCATGGGGAACCAGGCACCCCTAATGATCGTCAGACTCCCAGAGCCTCCACTCAGAAAAAGGGGCAGGGATCTGGCTTTGACAGGGAGT
>ML677334.1:45029660-45166114 GCA_007922305.1 Dermatemys mawii
CTTGGCTTGACTAGGAGACCACCTTACTATGTCCGTGACCAGCTCTGTTGTGGGAAAATCAGCTCCTGCCACTATGTGTTTAACCTGTCTTGTGGAAACAGGTGCAACATTATACATTTGTGGCCAATCAGGGTTGAATTGGGGGACAGCATAGGGGGTAGCTTTATTCTCTCAGGGGGATCCAAATCACAGTCCTCTCTTAACCTTACAGATGCTACCACCCCCTTATGGGCACCAAGTTGGGCACGCAATTTACTAATCCTTGCCTCACACTCCTGATGGTCTGCTGCAGCTTTTGCTGCTCTGTTTTCTTCTGCTAAGAAGGAGTTGCTGCTCTTGCTTTTTCTAATAGAACTTTTGTTTATGTTAACTCTTTCCTATACTGTTCTGCATTCCTGTTTGCCTTGTCTCTCTCCTCTTGTATATCTGTGAGTACAGTCACCATTCTGAACTTTTCTGCTATCAGTTCACACTCCTGTCTCACATTCGTTCAAATGCCGTTGTAACTGCTTGTTCTCAAGTTCCAGTGCCTGCCTTCCCTTGACCGTTTCAACCATGTCCAGACATGCATAAAATAATGCCCATGCAGCTGCTGCATCTTTTGCACTACCACATGGCTTAAAGGTTGTGCAATATTGTTCAAAGCTCAGTCTAGCTTCAGTTAGGGGATTCTCACCCTTAAAACACCCTCTGTCCCAGGGACATTTCCCCTTTTTCATTACCCATCTCTCTAACCTGTTGGTTTTCTCCTGTCTCAAGCAAGCAAAAAGGTCCTTTTCAGCCATCTCTATTTTCTTATTTCACTAACAATCCCTACCAACAGTTCTTTCTAAAACCTTTACTTTTAAGGCACTACTTTTAACTCCTTATTTCACAGTTCTACAAATAATCTAAGCACAATTCTTAACAGAAGTTTACCAAATAGTCTATGAGAGAGAGAGACCTTGCTAAAGGAACTTGGTCTGAAAAAGGAAAGAAAGCTTACTCAGGTCTGTTCCTCAGTTTCCCTACTCCACAGCAACTACTCAACAATTACCACATGATGAGGGTCACGTGCTGCCCACATATCTCCACCAATTTGTTACCAAATCTGCCCATTACTTTGCAGTATGCTCATTTATTCGGGTTACTCTTCTGGGGCAGGGGGTGGTTCTGTAATTCTACTAATGTGCTGCTTATGTCACTTGTGGGTGTCATATGGAGTTTTACTCCTTCCTTCTGCAAGTCCCCTCCCAGTGGAGCTATCCCGCAGGACAGAGGTTCCCTGGGACTGGGTTCCTCCAGCCCTAGAACTGGATGAACACACACACACAAACAGAGCAAGTCTGAGCAGACTGGGGCAATCAGCACTCTCCAGCTGATCCCCTTATAGCTCACTGAGCACAGGGACATGAGTTAAACAGCACTTTCAAGCTGATATCATGTGCTCCTGGTCTCAATGGGCTGAGTTGAACAGCACTTTTAGCTGCCCCCCCACCATGTGCCCCAAGTTTAACACGCTCCTATCTCACTTTTACAGTAACCAACTCGATGAGCAAACCCCATAGTATTTTGGGGCACTACAGGGATCTTTTAGCTTAGGTAAAAGGAGTGTTGCTGAAGAGTGAATGGGGGAAGCTATAGACACAAATGAGTAAAATTCAGAAAATGAGAGCGAAACAACCAACTTAACCATAAGGGTTTTATATTGAATAATAAGGATACTACAGAAGGAGGGCTAAACAAACATAACAGTTACATTTTAAAGGTTAATACCTGAGAGAAAGAGAGAGAGGTCTCACCCACTCCATGAGGCTTGAACTGGTTGTGGTTTCCAGGTGATGGTGGTTTTCAGGGTCCTGAGTGCTGGAAACAGGCAGAGCCCCCAGCATGATCAGCTAGGTGATGATGGAGTCCCAGCAGAACTGATGCAGAGTTGGGGTCTAGCATCAGAACACTGACTTGGGCACAGGTAGGGAGTTTTAGAGAGAAAATACAAAGGTTTAAGGGAGAACAATAGATTTGTTTAGGAGTAAACTAGGGATTCAAGGGTTTTCTTTAGGATAGACAATAGGAGCTGATCACTCTTGCCTATGAGAGATGGGTTTTTTTGGGAGCTCACAATGTAACCAGGTAGCTTCAGTATTTTGGGATATCAGTGAAAGATTTATAACTAGAATTGGTGTGATAATTGCTGAGCTGGGTGTTTGCAGGCAAAGGTTCATTAGCATTTGGAGGAGGGATTCCCAGAATGCAGTGGATCCTTGCTTTTTAGGTCCCAGAGTTCAGTGCGGTTCTCTTTTCTTCATTCTTCATGCTAATTCCTGTCCATCTTTCATGCAGATGAGGCTGGGGGGTGGTCTCAGTTCTCCATTCCTTATGCTAATTGAGATGTCTTTATCTTGTTACCTTGTTAGAAGGAGTCTGAGTTGTCTCCCAACACCCTTCGTTGTTCTCTGCAAACCTTTTCTCTGATCAGCTTTGGTTCAAACAGAGACTGGGGTGGGGGGTGTCTTTCATGAGTCAGACAGGCTGGGTATTGTGCCCTGGTTCCCCAAAAACACAGAGCTGCCTGGTATCACTCATGAAAGCTCTCTGACTACTTGTCTGCTAGGTCCCATTCCCCCAGTGAACCAGAGGAGATATGCTGCCAGAGTCCTCCTGCCCAAACTGGGAAGGAGCGGGGCAGTTATGAGCCCTGCTGCTTTTTCCAATGCAATCTGGACCCACTTTAAGACTTTTAAGGGGCGGGAGATTTGTGTCCCTGTAGTTGGCTGGCTGGAGTCCTCCTCTTCTTTGAAGCCTTATCCTTCTCTGCTCAGAGACTCCTGGTCCATTTTTTCCATGCTGAAAATGCAGCTGATCTGGTGTGTGGGGGATCCCACAGGCCTAGCCAATGGATGGCCCTGAGACCTTACAGAGTGAGGGATGGAGGGCTGGCTGCAGGCTGGGCACAACTGCCAAGCCTGGGAACACAGCATCACAATGCAGCACTGTTTAGACTAAGGTGCTTTTCAGGCTGATCTGTTATCCAGAAAAGGTGCAGAAGAACGAGCAGGAAGGCAACTGCAGTGGAAGCTCTAGGTGGGTTCAGTCACCAACCCAGGGAGGAAGCTCGGGCTAGAGAAAACATTGCTCACTATTGCCCCAAATTTAGTTTAAAAAAAAAAGGAGAAAAAAAAAAAGAAAAAACACACATTGGAAACAGAAAGTAAACGAGAGCAATAGAGCCAGTGACCACATGCTGTTGAGGTAGAGAAGTTGGCTGCAAAAGAGGAGAAGAGAAGATATGGCCAGAGCCATGGCACCAAAATGCTGATCCATCTCCGTGAGCTGCAGGGTGAGGAAAGCAGTCCAGATGTCAAGAAGTGTGGGAGACCTTGGGATGCAGGACAGTTCTTCTACTATCAGTTTCTTAGCATCCTCTTCTTGCTTGTCCTTGTTCCACTTCCTCTGCTACTGCAGCAGACACAGGTGCCAGCTTCCTCCTTGCCCTATGGGTGCTCAACCCATGCTCACCCCCAGACCCCACCTCCACTGACCCCTTCCCCAAATCCCCACCCCTGTCCCTTCTTGCCCCATTTCTTCCCCTTCTCTTCCCAGCCCCTCCCCCCCAGCATGCCCCATCCCTACTCCTCCACCTCCCCCAAGCGCCTCCTGCACACTGCACAACATCTGATCTGCGGTGGGTGGGAAGTGCTGGGAAGGAGTTGATCAGGGGGATGCCGGTGGACAGGAGGCACTGGGGGTGGGGGGATGGAGTTGGCTGCTGGTGGGTGCTAAGCACACATCAGTATTTTTCAGCCCTAAGGTTGAAGACCCTTCTGCTGTTGGAAGAGCTGCTTTTGTTGCCACATCATCTGGTCAGCCGGCAAAGTCCAAAACCAAATTGACTGGCTTTGAGGGATGAAATGCAGCCCAAACAGCCTCTGTGTATTTTCAGTTGCCAGCCCAGTGGCACAGAGCGTTGTTGCGTCCATGTTGGTCGACAGCAATTTGCAAATGGTGCTAGTTTGCCCAGAGATGAAGCCTGGGGCTGTGATGAGTGCTCCACTCGCCATTAGGCTGGTACCTCCTCGTGGCCGCTCTAGGGATTAGATCCGTGAGGTCAAACACCTCTTCCCACGCCTTCATTCCCTCTGGTCTGCAGCCTGTCGCTCACTCCAGGAACTACAGCATCCTCTTCATCACTCAGCATTCCCCCTTTCTAGGGTACAGTCCTTCACATTCTGTGTCACTCTCACAGTGACCCCAGCAGTCTTCCTTTTTCACTGCCCCACCAGTGTCACTTCTGAAACTTTCGTACACTTTTGAAAGCACAACCCTAACATTTTGTTCCAAGTTACAAATATTTCAGAGGTCTGAACAACCTCCATTCCCAAGGTGTTCGTAACTGAAGTTCTACTGCAACAAATGGACAGCATAGCAGTCAGTAGCCAACATTTCAGTCACAAAAGAGTAGTCATTGGGGTATTATTTTTTAAAGGTGGTGGATTTTATTTTGTTTTTGATGGCCTGAGGAGTTCTTAAATGGACAGCTATGAAATTTGTAATTTAACATGTATGTAAATTATTATATGTGGGAGTCTAAAGTTAGGCATTTAAATTTATATTTAGGCATCTAGAGACGTCGCATGATTTTTAAAAGGTGCTGAGAATCTCTAAATTCTGAAGCCCTAAATATAGGTGTAAGAGACTAACCATTAGATAGTCAATGGTCAAAATTTTCAAATGTGGCTAAGTCAGATTTGTTTGAATTTCTTTTACTGGCATACACAGTGATGGATTAGAAAGGATAAAATTTGTTTAGAATATTTTACAAAGTGTTTTGTGCTTTGACTCTTTATATTTGTTCCTCATTAGTATGTGTTACTTTGTTAGCGAGTTCTTTATGGCAGCCATTTTATATGTGTTTATGGCTCAGATTAGCCACATTCTGAAACAGTTCTGCCATGAAGTTTTGGATGAAACGGACACTTTGCAATCTCAGAATGGTGGATTCAGGTGCAGCATTCTTTACAGGCTGTAATGTGTTACCGCCTGCCTAAACCTGGCAGTTGAGCTCCAGCTGGGAGTTGTCGTGTAGGAACGTAAAAGGGCCAAGGGAAGACAAAATGGTTCATCAAGGCCTGCTTGTAAGTCAGATCTCCAAACATGCATTTTCCACTCTATGAATTCAAAATTAAAATACTAATGGGCATTCTTTGTGTTCATTCAACAATTTGTTCATTAGGTAGGTATGTACAAAGAGACTGTTCTCTTCAATGCTGTTTGGCTCTAACATTAAAAGGGAAAAAAAAATCAGTAGGGGTTAGACTAGTCTTGAAATGCCTCCACCCTTTTTTTACCTTCCTTCCATGTTTGTTCTGCCAGGCTAGCGGTAGGTAATACTCATCCTGCATAGAGCTGTTTTTCATTGTGAGTATTCTGTCACTAGTCAGAGCTGTCAGGTACGTCAGTCATGTAGTATTGTGATGGTGTCAGAGACATAATCGGAGAGATTAGGTGGACACAAAGAGCTGTGAATGAGGTGGTAATTGCGTTCAGGAGGGGAAAAAGAGTAAAAGAAAGAAACTTTCCTTTCTCACAAGATCTGTTAAAGAGGTGACAGCTAATATATTAAAGCTGGAACAAGATAATTGTGGTAAGAGATCTTTGTGTGTTCTCTGCAAAATGCAACCTGCTCACAATAAATATTCAAATGCTTATTTTGTGTTGTGAATACCAGATAACCATTTACAGTGAAATACAACCCTTTTCAGAAAGTTTAAATGTACTGCCAGGAATGTGTTAGGAACGATTATAAAACCCCAGAAGAATATTAGTGCTACAGCGCGTCACATCTTATGAAAGCTTCTTTGCAAAGTTTTTCTTCAAATTAGATCTTGAGAGGAAAAAAATACCAAGAAACATGTTTAAGGCCAGACTCTGCCAGCCTTATTCACTTTGAGTAGTGCCTTACTCCCTGAATAGTCCCACCGATTTGAGTGGGACTACTGAGGGAGTAAGGTACTACTCAAATGGTAGACTTATATCCTTACTCATGTTGCATAGCTATTCACTTCACAAGTCTCCTTGAAATCAGCAGGACTACATGTGGAGTAAGTTGTTATGCAACATGAGAAAGCATATCACAACCTAGCCTATAGAGAGTAAAAATAAGTAAGGGCTTTTTTACATGGGGGTTTAAACTGGACTGATTAGAAGCACATTATTTAACTCGGAGTACATAAGCCGAACTAATAGCATGCACAAGGGATAACTGTGCCTCTTTCAATTTGCATCCTTATGTACGCATGGCAGGGGGTTTGCTGCGTACCAAGCATGTGGCCTTCACAAAGAGTATCCCATGGTCCTTCACTTCACTGTTGAGCAGTGTGCATTCTGGGCTTTTTCTTGTTCTGCACTGTGGGATGCATAGCAAAAGCCAGGGAGGTTCAATTTTTTTAAAAAATACCATGTTTCCGCTGTCTTTGCCCCTGTAATGGGGTGTCCACCCCATACTTGCCCTGATGGGGTTAATGGAGGCAAGATGAGCCAATTAACCTATTAAGTTGAAGACTGAGAGGAAAGCCCTAATTAGGGGAAGCCCACTTGTGCGCTTCCATAAAGCCAGGGAGCTGATAACAGAAAGGTGGGTGCAGGAAGGTAGTCTGTAGGCATTGCCTGGGAGAAGGAAGGTGTTTTTGAGGGCTATAGGGAGAAGTAGACCATGGTTGCTCCTTGGAAAAAGGGAGTACAGAGGCTAGAAAACCCCAGAGAGCAGGGAGTGCCAGGGTAGGAAACAGCCCAGGGAGTAAGCAGCAAGGCTGGGCATGAGGGACTAAGCAGACCTTGACTGTAAGTTGTAGGATCCCTGGACTGGAACCCAGAGTAGAGGGCAGGCCAGGGTTTCCCTGCCCACCATTGGGACTTCGACTTAACATTGACATAATACAGCTGTGAAACTACTAGGCAGAAGAAAAATGCTGCTTTTAGCTATCTTAATTTAAATGAAACAGGCACTGAAACAGTGTCCTTATCTTGTCAAATATTTTTTAAACTTTCCTTTGTCTCAAAAAGTTGTTTATGCTTAATACAGTACTTCATAGTATTTGCTCTTTTTTGCGGGGGGATGTATCTGCTGCTGCCTGATTGCGTACTTCTGGTTCCAAATGAGGTGTGTGGTTGACTGGTCAGTCCTAAATCTGAGGTTCTACTGTATGTTACTGAAATTCATCTGCTGCATGTAAGGTGCAGTGTTGTCAATTCTCATGATTTTGTCATGAGCCTCTTGATAATTATTGTTTTCCTTAAAGCCCCAAGTCCTAGAGTCAAGTGGATATGTGATGATTTCAGCCTTCATTCTTCAAGAAAAAGTAAATTTCTAGCCCTCATGGCTGTGGAGAAAGCTTCAAAATGAGTCGCCAGTGCACCCTAAAGGCTCAAAAAGCATAAGGCCAATAAAAAGAACACTAAATCATTACATTTACATAATCTCATGATTTTAAAGCTAATCTCATGATTTGTGATGAGCCTGACTCTTGATTTTTGAACTTTTGCAGTTGGTAATACTGAAGGTGTTCAAGCTAGTATTATGGAATTCAGCATGGTATTACATTAAGCTTGTGAAATCCTTAAGGAATAGTTAAAATAAAAAATGGTTGTGTAAAAATGCACCTTATCTTTAAAGGAAACCTGCACAACACCTTCAGAAGACACACCTGGGAACTTACATTCATAACTCTGCTAGAAGCTAAAAACCGTGGACTTGACTTAGACACTGGCTTTACAGCTTGTTACAATGATTTGTAACTCTGTGCACTCAAACGCCAACTTCTTCTGGCTCCAGTGGGTGCTTGACTCTCCTCTGCTCCCAGCCTAGCCCCAACTCTACCTCCACCCCCTCCTTCCACCCAGCTTCCATTTCAACCCCTTCTCCACATCCCCATCTTGGTTCCGCATCTCCCCAGCCTCCTCCTGAGCGCGCCACATTCCTACCCTCTCCCTCCCAGAGCTTGCTACAACTGTTTAGCGGTAGCAAGTGCTGGGAGGGAGAGAGGGAGGAGCAGATACGTGGTGCGCTCAGGGGAGGAGGCAGAGGTGAGGCGGGGTGGGGAGCTTGGCTGCCAGTGGGTGCAGAACAACCACTAATTTTTGCCTGGAACACCCACAGAGTCGGCACCTATGACCACACTGCCAGCTAACCCTTAATTGCCCACTCCTTTTTTAGTGGTCTCTTACAGCACGGTAAACCCCTTTTGTTTAACAATGTGCCCCAACTTGTATTTATCTTAGGGCTGGTCTACACTAGAAAATTAGATCAAACCAGCTACCTCATTCAGGGGTGTGAAAAAGCCAATCTAAATTCCCACACAGAGAGGGCTACATTGACAAATTTTCTTCCGTCAACCTAGCTACCGCCTTTCAGGAAGGTGGATTACGTACGTTGACGAAAGAACTCCTCCCATTGGCGCAACTACACTGAAGAGCAACAGCGGTGCAGCTGAAGCCGTATCACTGTCGTGTTCCAAATGTAGAAAGGCTCTTAGATACGCTGATTTCCTTGCCCAGACCTGAAGGAGGACTCCTTGAAGCTTGAAAGCTTGTACCTTCAACCAACAGAAGTTGGTCCAACAAAAGACATTACTTCACCTACCTTTTCTTTCCTTTTCATTCTATGCAGTCCTAGTGCATACTGCAACTAATATGTACTTTTTAAAAATATATGTTTGTTAGTACCACGCAGCCAACTCTGCTATGGAATAGTGAACTGTAATCTGTTGTGGATCATGGATCAACAGATTTGTTCTTATATTCTGATATCAGAATCTTTATTAAGAGATGGGAAAGCTTGGAAGAAGCCAGACCTACTTTTCAATCCCAAACTGAGTTCACAGCTTGGTAACTGGAATAAACATAGCTTTACTTGTTAACTTGCAAATGTGCTTTGGAATCAGCAAGCCAAGCACTGACCTCCACAATGAGATTTTTAGTCACTTACTGTTGCCTCACCAGCACTTCACACCGAACATATTAGACATCACCGTAAGCAAATGGGCAGTACTCCTGAATATTCAGCATCTTACATAAAGATTTAAAGACGTACACTATATTTACACAGACCGAGTAAATAGGCCATGAACTCTGCTTTCCCCTATTACTCTTTCAGTTTAATTTAAAACTTTAGAACAATGTAGCTGTTTTTGAAAACAAGGATATTCAGTTTAGGTTCCAGGAACAACTCTGACTCTGTATCAAATGTCTGACCCTTTTCATATCCACCAGAAAAAGACAATTACCTTTCCGTAACTGGTGATCTTTGCAATGTGTTGCTTATGTCCATCCCACATTAGGCGTGTGTGCGCACCACATGCACCAGTGCTGGAAGTTTTTCCCTTAGCAGTGTCCGTAGGAGAGTGAGGCCTGGATGATGTGATATAAGGGGCCCTGCCGGCTAGGAACGAGATACAATTTTTCAGCATGTTCCATTATCTGTTAATTAAAAGGCCTGACACTAGAGGGAGTGCAAAGCTTAACAAAGGTCCGATAAACCCCTGGCCTGTTTCACAATTAGCTTTTTTCTATTGAGGGATAGCTTTTTATCGCTCAGCTTTTTAATAAGCCCCCGTTTTCTTTTTAGGACGCTTGTTTGTTGGGGTTTTAGAGGAAGGTTTCCTTTTAAAGTGTTGAGCACTATTTCTGAGATGGCCGCTACCAGGTCGTCAGAAGCCGAGCAGAGAATAGCCTTCCTTTGCTGCGGCTTGGCTTTGATGAGAAATCTTAAAAGAGCCAGGTTTCTCTGCACGCACCTAGTCATGATTGTCAGGGGTGCTCTTTTTTAAAATGTGAGTTTGATAAAAATAACTATTTTAATGGGTTTTTTTAAGGTGTATACACAGGTCCAGTCTGGGGGGAAAAGACCTGTACTTAACCTGAAGGCTTCAGGCACTGAAGTGTTTAAATCCAGCAGCAGATACCCATAGGGTTCTTTGGTAGAGTCCTCAAAAGCCTCCAAAAAGCATTGTGTTTTACCAGGATACATTTGCCAGGCCTGAGTGGTAATTTGCAGTTTATCGCGTGGGTTTTTAAAAAGAACCATAACATATACTTAGTATTTAAATGAATCATTCAGGTTTTTTTCCCCTGACAAAACACGTTTTGCACAATGTACATAATACTTAGGTTTTTGTGGTGTACGTATTTTGTAATAGCGTAATACGTGGAAATTTTTGCAGCAACTATTTATACAGTGGTTGCCAACAGCTATAACACCACACAATATTTCAGGCATACATGATAACATCTTATTACCATTTTCTAACAATTGCTTTATAAAAAATGATTTTCCAGAATTCAAGGGCCCACAAAGGAAAAGGAGAAGGGGTGAACAAACTGAACATGGCTTTTCATAATAATCAATACCCGTACAGCAAGGTTTTAAAGTCCGCCTTGAGGGCTCTTTTATCGTAAACAACTTTCTGGGTTTTTTTCAGAATTCTTGTTTCTATCAACCAGTCAGGGTCCATCACTATACTGGTGTTAGTCAAATTTGTTCGCTGACCAAATTTTCCCCACAAGGAATTTAAAAATAGCTTTGTGATTTGTCTTTTTGCGGGGTTTACCTTAATCTTGTTCCGATGCAGACACATGCCTTCTCTTTCACGGTACTCTTTAATGTACTGGGTTTTTTTTAGCTCGTCCGTACACCAGTGAAGGAACCCCAAGACCTCTTGTTTCTGTCTCAGGTGTGTTTTAATGTAGTCTGAAAACAGGGCATCTGAAGAGCAGTTAAAATGCCAGACTTCATAAATCTCAGCAATCCTGTACCCTTTGTCTAAAGCCTCCACCAACTCTATTGTGCACCAAGTCCCTATTAAAGCCCTCTCCTCCTGATAGTGCATATTTTTGTCTTGTTTCTGCACAGAGGGCGCACAGGGGGAACGTTAGTTTACCACTGACCCTTTATGGTAATATGGGGAAATACAGACCTCTCGGAGGGTACATTTTAACCTTGGAAATACCAAAGTACTGTCTGATATCCCCAAAACCCTCATACACAATAGCGGGGTGCCCTATAGGGTATTGTTTAGTCTTGTTAACGAAAGGGTAGAGGCTGGTAAAATCGTAGTAATGAATCTGCTCTCCGGGCTGCGGTTTGTAATAAAGGCAGATGGCGCTTGTCCTCCCACCGTAAAGGGCAGCTCTCAGAACCAAAGGCTGTGGCAGGTGTTTTTTTTTCCTCATAAAATATCCCCCAGTTGGTTATCGTTAGCTAGCATAGCCTGCCATTCGTGTTCCCAAACACTTCTTACCTCAAACCCCTGTCTTTATAGAAATTCAGCCTTAATCATGGTTCGGTTGTACAGCTGTCCATAGGTTGCATCAAGCAATGGATTGTAATCATTTTCACAACAGTAGATGGGGCAGCCGTGAAAAAAGCAAACGTTAAATTCAAAGGCTGTAGGTTTACATACTATGACGGCGTAACCGTCCAAAAAATAGGACCCCACTTTAAACTCAGCACTCTGCAAAGTGTGTTGGATGTAAATGTTCTCAGTTGTGGGCTACGTACGTTTACCATTGAATGGCCGATGTGGAATCTCTCTTCCGCTGTTTGTGGTAATTGTCTAATGCAGAAGGGCTATGGTTTGCGGTTTTAAAAAATTAAACCGGTACATGGCCATACAAACCGAGGCTAATGTAAGGTACTCAAAGGGGTCTGTACACATAGTGACCACCTCATCATCTTGTCCTGGGTTTTTAACAATCTGCTTTTTTGTCATTTTTATTACTTCATTTCTGAATCGGTCACAAGCCTTTCACAAAATTTCAACATCTTTTTGACAATAATAGTGCAGTTCTTTCTGGAGATTGAATTTGTTTCGTTCAGAAATTCCCTTTTTTCTTCAGGCAGTGTGTATTCTACTCCAAAGTATTCTATCCTGGGCATAGGTCCCACATAGTTCTGATTCTTAACGGTGTTAAAAAAGTGTGGAAAGTACCCCTTGACTTCCTCAAATCCCATAGCTTTGGGTAACTTGCTGAGTTTCATGGGAAGAAAATTTAAAGAATCCATAAATCTGATGTCTACGTCCAGCACCATTACGCACATTAGTTTCCCCCCTTGCGTTATGGGGCTAACAGCCATTTTTTTCTTTAATCAGCTGTCTAAGGATAAAACAAGAATCATAACCTTTAGCATTATGAGCGATAAATGTGTATCCCTTAAAGCGCTTGTCTACAAAGGTTCAAATAAACTTGCTAACACATTCTTCCCCTTTAAATTCCCAGCAGGTTTCTTTATCTAGATGCAAGGCATAACTGTAATAATTTGGCTTGTGTACCCAAGTTTCTTGCATGCATTCAAAATCATAAAATACATAATCCTTCCCCTCTTCTGGAGACCAGATATTACTCATATAACACTTGTGACGGTCTAGGTTGTCAGTCTTCTGATAGCACTGGGGACATTTTTTGCTTTTACACCTGTGATTTTTAACCTCATAGAAGCTGCACTTATCACAAAGACTTCTGTTTTTACAATCAACTTTACTGTCTTTTGCCAGAGCGCTGTGTCCTTCTAAACAGGTCTCAGACCTGCAAAATAGCTTACAGCTGGGGCATCTCTTTTTTTAAGTGGCCACTTCAAGGCCCTTGGTGCTATTACACATACGGCAGTGGTTTTTACAGGCGTGCTGATGTTTGTGGCTGTATGTGGTGTAACAGTAGTTGCACAAATACGGCATGCCTATAAAGTCTTTAATATTTAGGATACCGTAATAATGTTTGTCATGTAACAAAACAAAAACATCCGACGAAGTGGGTATTAGCCCAAGAAAGCTTATGCTCTAATACTTTAGTTAGTCTTTAAGGTGCCAAAGGACTCTTTGTTACTTATTAAAACAAAAAGAGTTTTGGAGTGGTGTATACCAGCTGTTGTAAAAAAGTGCCAGTTCCCATTTTCGTGATACAGAACGGTAATAGCGACACCTAAGTGCTCTTCAAAAGAGCTCATGTCTGTAAAGCTAATAATTTTTTGGTCTGAAAACCCCAACTCCTGATGGAGATGTCTGACTGCCTCTAATAGTTGGGCATCTGTAAGTTTTTCATCTGATAAAAGACTCAGCACGCTACCAACAAAACACAGGTTGTTACCTTGGTTATTTAAATCAATTAAATGTTTTCTTCCCCCCCACCCAGATGATTTTACTGTACGTGATAGTTTTTAAGGGTCTTACAGCCCCACCTCCACCTGTCCTGTTTCTAATAATTGTAACAACCAGTCTTAAAGTTCCGGACCCCACAATCTTTGTGTTACTCTGCAACACTATGATGATGTTATTTAAATCTTCCCAAGGCCACCATACAGAAAAGAGCTGGTGATTAAGCCCTGGGGCATCTAAGCGTAGCTGTACAAAATCTTGAGGGCCCACATGATTATTAATATCATCTAGCAAATTTTGAATAGTTGTGTCAATGGCTGTCATGGCCTCTGTGGTCCCCGTTACTCTGTCCAAATTAGCAAAACAAAATTCTTGAAAATATTCATAAGCGTTAAACTCTCTTTGGGGTCTTATCCAGTGTCTCACACGTTCCAGATACACCTGAGGAGGTGTATTAGGAATGGGAGAATCAGTAGCTTCAGAAGAGGGGGTTGGGGGCGTCTACGTCTATCCTTTCTTGGTTGGGGAGTTGTTTTCTTTAAAAAGCTCTGGTTTCTTTAAGTTTTTTGGCCGAAAGCCTCCTTAATTTTTTAGATCTCTTCCATTTTCCCCCCCATGCCCTCTTTACGTTTTTAGGTTTCATGTTTAGTCACACCCTCCCTTCCCCCTTCAACACGCTTTCCACCTTTTCAGAGCGAGCACAGGTATCTGTTATCTTTTGATCTAAAATCGCCCTTTCTTCTGGAGCATTTTGCTTTTGAAACGCCTCAAGAATTAGCTTTGAAAACTTTTTATCCATTAAATGCTTAAGAGATGTACACACACTAAACAGCTCATTACAGCCAACAGCTGATGCACCAAGAACTACAGGGAGGTTATTATTTGTAGCAGAGGTTCTGCTTTGCCCAGAAGCCGGGGGGCTGGCCTCTTGACTCTAATCAAACCCAGCCCTGGACACAAATGCTGCTACAGGGTTGTGTGCCTTTACCCTTTTTAAAGCTGGTTCCTTCTGGGCTGTGAAAGCTTGGGGTTCTTGAGAACTAGGGGTTTTGACCCCTTTGAATCACTTACCAGTACCTGGAAGCTGCAGAGGTAGATTTCTTGGCCCTGGTGGTGCAGGGCGGATCAAAAATTGGGAGTTCTGACCTTCTTGCTCCCAACTGTTGCTGTTTCAGTGGTAGATTTTTTGCCTCTTTTTAAGGATGGCTGGCTCTGTGCAATGAGGGGATTGAATGTGCTGTTTGAAATTGCGGGGGGGGGGGGTGTCTAATCCCCTTGCTCCCAACGGCAGCTGCCTCAGAGGGAAACTTTTTGCCTCTCTTTAAAAACAGTTGGCTGTGTGTAGCGAGGGAATGGGATGTGCTGAGCTGTTCGAAATCTGGGTGCCTAACACCCTTGTTTCCAATGCTGGAAACTGTCGCTGATCCAGAGGGACTTTTCTTGGTCCCCTTCAACATTCCTTCTTGAGGGATAACACTTGATAAGTCTGGACACATAAACAAAATGTTTTTAGTACATAAACCCGTATGTTCTTCAACAAACATATCATATATGTATATATGTATATATATATTGTGACAAAGCTCCAAGTTTGTACTTGTGGGTCCTGCACTTCCTGGCAGATTTAGGGGCCTCAGAAACTCATCTAGGCCCCAGAGTGACCTCCCTTTCTCAGTATAATTGGCAAGAGTCACCGCCTAGTGAGTTACCTTCATCACAAGCCAGTATGGAATATGGAAAAGGGGGGAGCCCAGGCCCGCTCTCTACTCCAGGCTCCAGCCCAGGGACTCTAATAGTATCGGCTAAGATGGCTGACCTTTTATCCACAAGACACAATACAATTCCCTGGGCTACTTCCCCACAGCAGTCCCCGCTTCTTCAAACCCCACTTCACCCTTACCTCAGGGCCTCCTTCCTTCTGTATGATATGTTGTCCACCACTCAGTCTCACCAACAGCACAACTTCCTTTCACAGCTCCTGACACCCACAGCCCACCTGACTAACTGGGAGGTTTTTATCTGGTTTCAGCCAGTCCCTGATTGGCTTCAGGTGTCCCAGTTAGGCTAGCTGTTTCTACTCCTTTCTTGAAGGTTCTTAATTGGCCCCAGGTGTCTTGATTGGCCTGGAATAGCCTTTGTTTGGCTATCCAGGGAACAGGGACCTGCACATCCTGAGACTAATATACCTGCCTTCCAGCACTCTCTTATATCCTTCTGGTCTGACTCTGTCACAATATATATATATGTATATACACACACACATATATATATATTTATTTCACATAACCCTCCTGGTAATGTGAACTACAATGTATAAAACTAAAGCGTTGTGCCCGCTAATGCCATATGGGGGCAGTACAGCTCCAAAATTCTTCACAACAGCCAGCAAAACATTTTTATTAACAACAACAAACCCGTGTTAATGCACAATCCCATGTGAGCAAGGGATTGGCTTCTCTGCCCCTTCCCTCCCCTCCTGCAGCAGCCAGCCAGGGGTGGGGAGGAGCCATGGGCGGTTGAGGTGTGCGGTGTCAGAGAAAAGGTGGGGAACCACGGCTACAGGGGCCCCATTGCCCAGCTGAAGTCACTCTCAGAGCAGACCTTTGGTTCTCTCAGAGTCACACTGCTCATCTGCGGTTGGTCTCAAAGGGGAGCCCTTGGTTATATGGGGGTCCCAATGGCTTGCTGGAGCTAGTCTCAGAGGGGCTTGTTTCGGTAGGTCACATTCCCCAGCTGAGTTTGTTATCCCTCTTCTGCAGCAGCAGCTGGTAGATCTGGAAAAATGGGGATAATAGTTTTCTCCCTCCCAGGGGTGATGAGGGGACAGTCCCATTGTTCGCAAGGGACTCAGACATTCTGGGGGTGGATTGTGTCCAGGTGAGAGAAGGGCCCAGAGTTTGCTCCCTTTGGCTACGGGAGGAGGAAGGGATCAGAAGGTCAAGGAATGAGGCAGGAGTTGCTACCACGGACATGGCTGAGGGATACGATAACTTGCAAAGACTCGCTATCTCCCTTCAGCAAATAGTTTCCCTACTGAAAAAACTAGTGCCTCCTGTCATTGGCAGTTTGCATACTATTGGTAGTCCTTCCCTGTGTCTTCGAGCCCCCCCACCCACCAAGTTCTTCTTGAATGTGCTGGATTCATTGAACCAGGTGGCTAGCCACCGAGTTCAGAGAGTCCGTTGGTAGTGTGGGATGAAATCGGGGGGAAATCTGTAGATAGCAAAAAAAGGCACCATTGGATTTGTGGTTTGCAAATTCTGAGTAATGTAGGAGGGTGGGCAAGCAGTTCTCTTGGTTGACTTAAGAAAAGCAACATAAATATTGCTGCAGTACTGGAGCAGTATTGCTTACCATCTTGCCATTCATCTGTGGGTAGGATGCCCAGGAGGCATCAGGGTGGATGTTTAGTAGCTGAATGGTTTAGCTCCAGAAACAAGAAATGAACTGGGGCTCTTTATGAGAAGTGATGCGGTGAGGAAACCTATGCAGTGAGATGACATGTGTTTCTAGGAGCTGATCTGACCTCTCAGATGAACATAGGTGGTGACTGGGGATGAAATGTGCCATCTTGCTCAGTTGATCTATGATAGTCAGTTTTACCATATGGCCATTTGATTCAGGGAGTTCTACAATGAAATCCATGGCAGTGGGTCTCCAGAAGCAGAAGTGCGCCAAGACGTCTGGTGTGTGGTGCCTTGGTGCGAGCGGAAAAGTCATGTGACTCAACATAAGTCTGAATTTCAGCCCATGTCCAGCAGCACCAAACGAACCAGGAGGTTAGGTAGTAGGGATCAGGACATTCAAAGTGCCCTGCCAGGGAGTTCTCCTTGTTCGGAAGTAGTACCTTCAAACGGGGACATCCTATCAGAACACACATATGGCCCTCAGTTAATGTTATTGTGTCCTACATGGAATGTTGTTTCTCATTCTTGGATGCATTGCTCCAAGGGGTCCCCCATTCCCTGGCCAATGAATCATCCCACGAGGCTGATCAAATTAGCATGATTAGAGCTCAAAGTATGAAAGCATTAAGCATGTTGTGGGGCTCAGGGAGTTAGGGCTATTCCTGGCAAGCTTTCTCCCCTTCTTGATTATATTCTCTACTATGGGATAAGGCGTCGGCCTGCATGTTCTCAGTCAATAAGTTAAGTAATCTTGAAATTGAAGCAGGAGAAGAATAAGGTTTAGCTGAACCATTCCTCATTCAGTGCTTTGGCCTTGTGCAGATACTGGATGCGTTTATGATCAGTAAAAACTTCTGCTGGGTATCGAGCCCCTGTCAGCTAATGACACCAATCTTTAAATGAGGAGTTAACCAGAAGCAACTGATTATCACAGATCTCGTAGTTTTGGTCTGAAGGCAGGGGGTGAGCCTTCATGAGTGGTATGCACAGGGGTGCAGCGGGTGCTTGGGGCCATGCCTGAAAAAACACAGTCCCGATGGCCATATTAGATGTGTCAACTTCCATGATGAATGCACCAATTGGATCGGGGTGCGCCAGAACAGGTGCCGCAGTGAAGGCATTTTGAGCAGTTTGAGGGCTTCTTGGGCCTGGGGCAACCAAACAAATGTGGTGATTTCATGCAGGAGAGCTATCCTGGGGGTTATTAGCTCTGTGAACCCTGGGCGGAAGCACTGATAGAAACTGGCGAAGACTAGGAAATGCTACACTTCTTGAGCACTCCGAACTGCCTCCCACTTGTGAATGGCTTCCATTTTATTTGGAGCAACCTTAATGCCTTCTGGGGAGAGGATATACCCCAAAAACTCTGTGGAGGGTTGTCCGAACGTGCTCTTTTTCAATTTTGCATATAGACCATGCTGCCACAACCTCTCCAAGATCCGATGTGGGGCACGTGCTGCTCTGGGTTCTCCAACAGGAGAAGTATGTCATCTATTTAGATGACAATGTATTGATCCAGAATGTCCCCAAATACATCACTAATGAAGTATGTTGCCAGGTCATAGAGCAATTAGTCAGTGCAAATGGCATTACCAGATATTGAAAGTGTCCATAATGTGTTTGGAAATCTGTCTTTCTGCCCAAATGAGTATTAAATTCTAAGACCCCGGAGGTCTAGTTTGATGAATACCTATCAGATTTCACGTGGTCCAATGATTCTGGGATTAAAAGCAGGGATTCCAAGCTGTCATTTTGTTCAGGGCCTGGTAGTCTAAACAGAAATTCAGATTCCCATCTTTCTCCTTTCCAAAGAAAGCTGGGGTCCTCATGGGACATGCTGAATAGCAAATAAATCCTTTTGATGTTTTTCCTTGACTATACACGGGGGAGTCACCAGTTCTGATTCGGACATTGGATAAATATGGCCAAAGGCAACTTTCAGCCAAGGTTGGGCGTCAATAGCACATTCATAGTCTTGACGTAAAGGTAATGTGTCTGCACTCATTTTGAAGATCTCCACATCTGAGCAGGGGGTTGGACTAGATGACCTCCTGAGGTCTCTTCCAACCCTAATCTTCTATAATAATTCTAGTAATTACCAGGAATGTGGGGTGTCAGACCCAAGAATAATGGAGTAGGTCCAGCAGCGGAGGCTAGTTAAGGAAACCTCTGAATTTTCAGTCAACCCCATCAAAACACTTCGGTAGGGGCATCACAGGACCAAGCTCAGATACCCAGGCCATTATTCACCTGGTGTAATGTGTCCCATTTTGTGCACAGGCCATTCACATGCCTTTCTGCAAAAATTTGCAGCACCACCTGGTGTCAGATGCTGCAATTGATAATTAGGTCTAGTGGTTGGAAATAATGAAAAGTAATTTGAGTGCAGCCATCCCAGTTCTGCTTAGAAACAGAGCAACAGTCAGGCTAATGCAAAGTCATAACAATGCAAGATTTGTAGAAGCAGGACAAGTGACGCGCATGGAAAATCTACAAGCAAAGCTGCTTTTGACCATGCCTTGAAATAATGATAGACTGTAGTTGTAGCAGGAAATGTTAAAAAAAACAAGCAAGATACCAGAAAGAAAAATGTATAAACAAGACACCATCTTATGTAAAAAAGGGTATAAATACTGCTTTCTATTGTTCTGTATTTTAAAGATTTGCATAAGAACAGGCACTCTGTCCAGACTGCTGTCTTCCTTCTTGCAATTGCTTGAAATAAACTGCCTCTGACTTGTTGCATCCGAAGAAAAACTGAAGACTCTTCCACAATTTGGTGCCATGACTCAGATGGCAAAGCCCAGCTGAGACAATGGTCATTACTGCGAACCGTTCCCCTTCGAACCCCAGGCACCAAACAAGAGGTAAGAAACCTCTTCTGGGGTATTGGCGGCGAACTGACCGTGGGGCCGTCAGTCCCTTTTGGGCTCACACCGTGCAAACTTATTGACTATGCAACAAGATCAAATACAAAGCAGTTCTGGGGAATGTGTTGCCCCCCCCATCTAAGGTTAGCGATAAGTGGTTCTGGAGAACTTGTTTGCTGCCCCCAAATGTGTGGTAGAGGTCAGACCTAATTGGTGTTGAGGGGTTTTGCTGCCTCATATAATAGTAAGGTTGTGTTAAGTCCAGAGATAAGGAATTGTGGTTATTGTTAAAAGAGAAGCACCTACGTATGAGAATGATTGAAAATGAATGTATAAGTGGATGTGTGTGGAGTGAATGCCTCTGATTCGGTCTAGGGCTTAAGCTGACTTCAGCCACACCAGGACCTCCACTCTTTGAGTTAGGGAGTTCTGAAAGCAAGCGGGGAAGGGAGTGTCAAGCTGAACCGAAGACCCAGTGAAAGTGTGAGAGAGTAAAAACCTTTCCTATTTATGAGCTGCTACCCCACAGACCTGTTCCCGGCGTATGTGGTAATTTTAGTCTATGTGCCGCTGACTCAACGGACAGGGTACCCCGGTGTGACTGGAAATCTTCCCTAGTTCATAAGCTGCTACCCAGTGGAAAGGGCACCCCTGATTGATTAAAATTTCCCCTAGTTAATGAACTGCTGAGAGGACAGGGGATGAGCCGCTGAGCGGACAGGATATTCCCTTGTGTGATTGAAATTGAAATTTTTACACACGTGATAATGCATTTTAGCAATTCCCACTAAAAGGTACCTTCGATTTAAATAAAATCATACACCTTACAAAAAGTCACAAAGTGTAGGACAGGGGTAGGCAACCTATGGCACGGGTGCCAAAGGCGGCACGCGAGCTGATTTTCAGTGGCACTCGTGCTGCCCAGGTCCTGGCCTCTGGTCTGAGGGGGCTCTGCATTTTAATTTAATTTTAAATGAAGCTTCTTAAACATTTTAAAAATCTTATTTACTTTATATACAACAATAGTTTAGTTCTATGTTAAAGACTTAGAGAAAGAGACCTAAAAACGTTAAAATGTATACTGGCAGGCGAAACCTTAAATAAGCGTGAATAAATGAAGACTCAGCACAACACTTCTCAAAGGTTGCCAACCCCTAGTGTAGGATTTAAAAATTAAATGTAAAGCATCCAGATGCCTCCCTATTCAAACTATTTTATTAACCCCCTCGGCTTCCTTATATCCCCAATTAGTTAAGGCTAAAAGCAAGGAGGGAAAGGAATGGGTTAATTTAAAAAGTCTGACTGGCTAAGAGAAAGAGAAAGCTGCTCTGCGTTCAAGGTAAAAATCGACACAGACCATGCCAAGCACAAAAAAAAAAATTTGCATTCAGCCCCAGCTGACTGTGAAGAAAATATAAACAGAGGTAAAACAAAAGCAAACAAGAGAGGACTGAGATTACATTTGCAATGGTTGGCCGCCTTTGCAACCCTGAAGCTGATGTGGTTTGGGGACAATAAAGAAGCTACAGTCAGCTGGCCTAGGCTGAAATACCGAGCAAAGGTCTCTGAAAGAGATGCCCCAAGAGAGCCCAGGGTGTAAAACAACCTTCCCAACAGCGGAAGCAAGTTGGAAATTTGTGCAGTGTACTTCTGGACAAACTGTATACAGGATAACCTCCCGCTACCTTCCATCCACCTCTCTCTCTCTGTCTTTCCTACATCCGGGGATGGTCAGCCTGGGCAGCATGTTTGTACGTATGAAAGTAAGTCAGGGTTTGAGCACTAATGCTTTTTCTTTCCTTTGAGTGATGTGGAAGTAGTCTCCGTGTTCACTGCTGTTTTATTTTATTAATGACGTTTTAAACTTCAGTCACATGGTGTGTTCTCTTCATCTCCACCCCTACGATCCTGTGGTCTCAGCCTTGAAACAGGACTTCCAGGCCGAAAAGGTAAAACGCACCCACCTATCTGGCTAAGCAAGTACCAGTCCTTCAGGACATGTCAGAAAAATTAACCATTTGTGCTCAGCATACGCCGTAAGAGCAGCGTGTCTGCCATAAAGAGGAAATTGAACAGTTAAAACGCTAATCGGCCATGCCTTTTGCCCAGGTGGCAAGCATCACAGAGAAGGACTTGTGAGTAAAAATGTTTTTCAAAAGAGACCAGGAGGAGTGGAGGCTAGTTAAAAAACCCACCTTTCTTGCTAAATTGGTAGTGAATCATAGCTGGTGCTCATGAAGAAAGATGGTTCAGCAAAAAAAAAACAGGATCGGGCAGTAATTACAGTCTTGGGAAACTGGTAAATCTAAGTTGATTGGATGCTGGTTTGGGAGATAAACAAGTAATTTAAGGGAGGGAAAAGTAAAAAGTAAATTCTGTAATTGCTGGCGGAAATTTGGCAGTGGAATTTTGTAATATGCTAAAAGAAAAAAAATACTTGGTTTCTTTGCAGTCATTCTGAAGAAAAACGGGGCCCTTTTCCAAAGAAATGTCTGTAAATAAATCCAGGCAAAAAGATTACTTGACTGGAATCATTTGGCTGTGAACATTTAGTCAAATTAGCTAAAGGAACATAAGGGGTTTTACTGGAACTTAATCGTCCCAAACATATAAAAAAAATGTAAATATACAGTGCTAGTTAATTAAAATCCTATTAGGCTTTAAGGAACTGTAATTGGTGTTTCCCTTTTCAAATCGCTGTGTGTTTTAAAAGCAGAAGTTAAAAGTAAAAGACAATCAAAATTCTGGTAAAGGTTAATGGTGTCCCTTTTAAGTAAGAGTCTTTAAGTTGTGAATAGCTTTGGATCCAGAAGCAAGCCAGAAAGTATCTGTGTTAATGCACATTACCTAACTGATAAGATAAAAGCCACTGAAAACTGGCCTGCCTATGAAACAAAAACAAGAAAATATGGGGGTAACTCCTCTGTTTTGCTTGCAATCAAGAAGGGTATACGTATAAAAAAATATATTTTAAGCAATGACTGACTGCCCCAGAAGGGGTGGACATTTGTTCTTTCTGTCTTTCACAAAATCAGAAAAAACTGATGCCAATATACCATGCATTTACTGGCACAATAGGAATTGTGTTTTGTGTTTTATATCCTGCCGTGCGGTGTTTGTCTTGTGGCTAGAACTGTTCTGTTTAATTTTTCATAGGACAGCCTAGTTCAAAACCAAATAGAAGGGTTAAGTTAAAATGCAAATACTTGTTTTATACAATTTGGAACACAAAGGGTTTTGGATAATATCAGGGAACACGATACACTAAAGTTTAATACACTTGCTAAAGTAAGAAGAAATTCCTATATACACTATCTTCTAAAACACCTTCTTGCAATTGTTTGAAATAAACTGCCTCTGACTTGTTGCATCCAAAGAAAAAGTGAAGACTCGTCTTTTCTTCCACAATTTGGTGCCGTGACTCAGATTGCAATGTCTGGCTGAGGCAGAGGCGACTAGTGCAAACTGTTCCCCTTGGAGAGTGGAGAAGTCCGGCTTGAGGCCGGCAAAGTTGGTATGAAGCTGGTATAAAGCTTGAAGACGGTAAAGTTGGTATAAAGCTGGTATAAAGCTTGAGGATGGCAAAGTTGATATAAACAGGTATAAAGCTTAAGGCCGGCAAAGTTGGTATAAAGCTGGTAAAAAGATTCAGGACGGCAAAGATGCTATAATGCTGGTATAAAGCTTGAGGACAGAAAAATTGGTATAAAGCTGGTATAAAGCTTGAGGATGGCAAAGTTAGTTTAAAACTGGTAACAAGGTGGTATCAAGCAAAGTTGGTATAAAGCTGGTATAAAGCTTGAGGATGGCAAAGCTGGTATAAATACTGAAGATGGCAAAGTTGGTATAAAGCTGTAGAAAGCTAGAGGACGGCAAAGTTGGTATAAATCTGGTATAAAGGTTGAGGACAGCAAGTTTGGTATGAAGCTGGTATAAAGCTCATGTAAAGCTTGAGGGCAGCAAAGTTGGTATAAAGCTGGTATCAAACTGGTATCAAGCAAGGTTGGTATAAATCTTGAGGATGGCAAAATTGGTATAAGGCTGGTATAAAGCTTGAGGATGGCAAAGTTGGTATAAAGCTGGTATCAAGCAAAGTTGGTAAAAAGCTGGTATAAAGCTTGAGGGTGGCAAAGTTGGTATAAAGCTGGTATAAGGCTTGAGGGCGGCAAAGTCTAGAGCTCCAGACTGGAGCTCCAGGAGCAGTCTTAGAGGGTTCACGTGACACACCTTGCTTCCAGTCATGTGTCCGTCTTGACCCCGGAAGTAATACCCTGAGGGGTACAAAGGGCTGGCAGAGATCACTAGGGGAGTTTCCCGCCCCTCACATGAGCAATGGCAGCTCACCCTGTTGATGTGATGCCAGTAATTAAATAGCCTGGCTCAAAAGCTGGGTGTGAACTGCTCTGAGCTCCACAGGGGACAAGCCGGCTCTACCCTGCGCATGGAGCTGAATTCATCTCTAACAATGACACCTGCAATGACTCATTCACCTCCTTGCTCCCCGGCCAGTGAATGGGGATGGAAGGAGAGTGACTTTTCCTGGCATAGAGGTGAAAGGCCCTGGGTCCCTCCCCAAAGCTAGATTAATTCTCCTCTGGTTACCTCGCCCCCTAGCAGCTCGTTGGCTTCCCCCACTATGGAGAACGCTAAGACCAGATCAGGCTGGCTGACCCAGAGCCGGGGGTCATAGATGGCGAACACCACCTCCTCCAGGAACGATCTTCTTTGAGGTTCTGAGAAGATTTCTCCGAAGACGTAAAACCAACAGCACTTGAGCCCTTGGCAGATTGCCCAGAACCAGGCTCCAAATCCCGCTAGTGGCTCACATACAGGGTAAGAGTCGTGCTGCAGCCAAGGCAGCTAATTCCCCTTGAGGAACTTTGGGGTCCCAAGACCCGGGGTACCTTCTTCAATAAGAGATCACAGGCACTGAGGCCTCTAATAATAGCTCTTTCTGGAGCAGGATTCACCTCAGGAAATTTAAAGGGCCCGAGGCTCTGCTGCAGTAGCTCTGGCAGAGATTTAAAGGGCCTGGGGCTTCCAGCCGCCCCTACCACAGCCGGAGCCAGGGGCCCTTTAAATCTCGATTCAAAGGACTCGGGGCTCTAAAGGCCCTGCCCCTTCCAGTTGAAGCTATGCCCCTTCCAGTTGAGGCCCAGTCCCCTGCTCAGGACTCCAGAGTACCAGTAAGTCCTTGCTTGGATGTCAGCCAGGGCGACAGTGAGCTGAGCCAGATCCCTCGAGACACAATCCTACATTAACTCAACACCCCAGAGGTTTCCTTTTATGCCATGTAGAAAAGGATCCATGTATCGCTCCAAACTAGAACCGTTAGGAAGGCTCTGAACCAGGATCCTCAGCCTCTCCCAGCTGAACTCTGTCAGCTGGAAACACACAGCAGGCTCTTGGCCTGTATCCAGGCACAGCCACTGCAGGGGGAGACAGCTCCACACATGAGCTGCTGCAATGCACCAGCTGAGACCTTACCTCCCCGACTCTGGCCATATTGCGATATCCCAGGCGCTCGGTGTCCTTGAGCCCATCCCGACACCAAAGATCTGCATCCGCGCTGTTCAGCCCTGGGAGAGAAAGACACACGTTTGTGAGGTTGACGGGTTTCAGAGTGGTAGCCATGTTAGTCCATATCCGCAAAAAGAATGAGGAGCACGTATGGCACCTTAGAGACTAAATACATTTGTTATACCCAAATAAATTGTTAGTCTCTAAGGTGTCATTAGTACTCTCGTTCTAGTTGCGAGGTTAGCATTCTGATTTCAGTGCCTGTGTCCTTCTGGTCCCATTGCTGGGTGCCCACTGGCTGGGGCCTTCACGGTATCCATGTCCCAGTGTAATAGCAGGATCCTCACCAGGCAGTTTAGTATCTGAAGGGGGATTGTTCCATTTATCACAGAAATCATCTGACCATTACAGTCTCTGGGCTCTGAGAGTCGGTCCCTGTTAATGATGGTGTTTAATGCTGAGAATCCCCCACACCCATTGATGTCAGGGTCTGGCCATAGGTACCCAGCTGGTGACATCCTGCAAAGCTTTGTGTCCTTCCCCTGTGGTCCCTGAGTCTGCCCCTACCCTCACTGTGGGCTCTTCCCCTCCATCTGTCTCAAAGCTCCATTCCTGCCCCCTCCCCAGCTGGCAGCCCCATGGCAGCTCAGCTGTGTCCTGTGAGAGAAAAGAGCCAATTTCCTTGGCACTTTCACACTCATCGCTTCCTAACTCAGGGAGCGGGGAAGAGAAAGAATCATCATTTAAGCTGGGGTCAGTCTCGGAGGAGGGGGCTTCTTTCTATAGAGTCCCATTGCCCGGCAGAGGGAGTCGCAAAGGAGCGCCACTTTTTCATAGAGGTTTTGTTGCCCAGCGGGGGTCAGTCTCAAAGGAGGAACCTGGTTTCTCTTGGCGTCCCTTCTGCCCAGCTAGGGTTGGTCTAAAAGGAGAGCCCTTAGTTCAACGGGGGTCCCAATGCCCTGCTGCAGTTCCTCTCCTAGGGGCTTGTTTCTACAGCGTCAATTTCCCAGCCGGGTTTCTTACCGCCCTGCTGAAGCAGTGGCTGGTACAGCCTGTATATACCCTCCTTGGCTTGCCAGCAGATGTCGTGTGCTGGGTCGGTGATGTGGACAGCCAGCTTAGCCACAAAATACCCCACCCTGGGGAAGTCAGATGAGCTCTGTGGGAGGAGGAGGAGGAGAGGGGAATCCATCAATATTCTACCTTCAGCTCTTCATCTCCCCTGGACCAGGCGTTTCTCTCCTCTGGAGGAGGTGCTGGGGGAGGGGAACTAGAGCTACAACCCTCATTCTCTCTGCCCCCAAGGGAGCTTGGAGCAAAGGGACCAGGGCAAGGGCCCTCCAGGAGGACTCACTCACCAGCGGCTCCAGAATAACACGAGCCCTGAGGCCAGGCACGAATCTGCCAGCCAATGGGCTATAGAGCACAGCCCCTTACAGATCCAGGGGACCCACTTAGCTAGGAGAAGAGGAACTTGACTCAAGCAAAGCTGATCCTCAGTTTTGACTCTGCCTCCCCACAGGAGCCCTCTCCATCAAGAATCCCTGTAGCTGCAAATCTCCCAGCCTGTCAGATCCAGCTCTGCCCATTCAGGAAGCTGGGAGGGTCAAAGGTCACTTACATCAAATCCTGGGAGGCAGATGGCATAACGGAGGAGGGCAGTGCTGCTTCTTATGGCCCTCGCTCTCTCCAGGGTCACTCTGGAGCACACCCAGAAATCGATGTGCTGTGGGAGAAGGAGGCAGGTGAGGGTCAGGGGACAGGCGCACACGCTCTACAAATGAGCCTCTCCCCCACCCCATGGGGCTGAGACATTGAGCTCAGGGTGGAACACCCACCAATCGCAGAGTTTGAAAAGGGGATTCTTGCACCCTGGACACTGCCCACGTCCTGCTGGTCACGAGCTGTCATTGTCTCTCCAGATTGGGACAATGTTCGGTCTTGGGACTGGTCCTATCATCTCTAAATCCATGATCCATGAATAGCACATCAGGATCCTTCCCTCTGGGCCAGCAAAGGCAAAAGGGCCCCAACGTTGCACTGCACTGATAGCTCTGGCCCGCGGGGTCCCAGCTGAGAGGACACAATGTAAACATGGGGTGACACTCTGTACCTCGAAATAGCACCCTGGAACCCCCATATTCACCACTGTGATGTGATGATGATATGGTCAGTACAAAGTATGACTTGTGAGGTAGTATTTGAGAAGTCATGACCTGTTGGACATTACCATCCTGTTGAACTGGATGTACTAGTCTTGTATCTGAAGTGATGAAGTGCTGCTGTGAGGAGACACTGTGAGGTTGGGAGATGCTCACAGCCAGCCTTTCAATGGCAACAAAGGAGCAACTGATAAGACACATTTACATCAGGACCAGCCAGACATGTGTCGATGGCCCATCCAGAAGACTCCTCAGAGACTCCTCAGAGAGGGCGCGTGCAAAATGGGGGCTGCCTATCCCCCATGTCAGGGCGAGGATCTTTCAAGCTCCTGGACAGAAAGGATAAGCGAGGGTCAATGACATCATCACTTGGCCTCTCTCCTCCCCCATCTTAATAGCTGGCAGATTGTTGGGAAGATAAAGACTTTGAACGGGGGAGATTGGTCCCAGGCTAAGAGGGCGCTCAGCCTGTGTGATAAGAACTGTAAATTGCCTGAAACATCCAGTGGGATGAACAACTGCTTTAGTCAAATCTTGCTTAGTCAGTAAAATTTAGACTGCGAGTTCATTTTTATTTCTTATGTAGCCAACTTTGATCTCTGCCTACTACTTATAATCCCTTCAGATCCCTATTTTCTGCAGGGAATCAATCTGTGTTCTAATGTATCGAAAACAGGGTGGTTTTGGATGAAGTGCGTGGAGAATCTCAGCTCAGGGTACCAAGGGCTGTTGTGTGTCTACTACCCTTTGTTGGAGTGGGGAACCAATGAATGAGCTTGCGCTGTCCCAGGGAGTCTTCAGCAGTGTACGCTGGGATACTTCTGAGGTGCCAGGCTGGGGGGTGGGGTGATTTGCTGGGGCCCCTCCCTGTATAATTCATGAGGGGCTTGGAGAGCCTTCATGCAATTTAGCTGGGTGTGGATCTTCACATGTTGAAGGCTGCGTGATCACAGCGGCTGGAGGGGTTTGCTGTTGGTCACTGGCCCGGCATTGTCAGAGACAGCTCAGGCTGCAGAGGTAAAGGGGCACAGTGGTCCCACAGTTTCAGGTTGTACCCTATGACCCCATCACACATGGCTCTTCCACTCTCTCCTTTGCCGCCCGCCGACAGAGTTAAGGTGAAATTCCCCCTAGACCCTCCCCTTGTGCTCACCTCCAGAAGGTGTTCCAGTTTGTCCAGGGTGGGGTTTTCCATGAGCAGGCCCCACAGCATCACATCCAGGCTGTCGATGTAGCTTTTATGCAGAGCCTGCAAGAGGAGGGAGTGCCGGACAGTCATGGGATCTGAGCCTACACCGGGCAGGGGATGATTAGGATGAGGGAACCCTGGGGAGCCCTGGCCCCTGGCAAGACCCCAAAGACAAATCCTGGCTCCTCCCAATCCTGTTACTCCAGAGACACTTAGCAAGAGTTCATGGCAGAACGACACCTGGCTCTTCAGTCCTGGCCCTTAGCAGTTCTCTGCAGAGGGCCTGGTATGCAGCTGTGTATGGAACAGCCAAAGTGCTCTGGATGGGAGCTAGGTGCCTGGGCAGAGTCCAAGCAGCAGAGCCGAGAATGAGGAGGGAAGGCCAGAATCAGCCACAGAGGGTAACATGATCCCGTCCTTGCCATTTTGTTAACCCTAGACCTGTTCCCAGCTCTGCTCACCCCTCCCCTATTCTCAGCAGCTCCACCAAACCAAGGGAGCAGGGACCACAGGCCACTGCTGCTCCTGGGCTAGAGAAGTAGGATGAGGACCTACCCGGAAGTGAGCTGTGTCCTGCCCTGTCCGCATGGTGTAAACGTTAAATAGGACGATGCGCAGGAGGTGAGATTCTACATCCAGCTCCAGTGGCGGCTTCAGTTTTCTGGTAGGAGAGAGGAACCTGTCTTAGACTTTGCAGCACCAGAGTAGCACTGGCACTACCATGGGACTGGAACAAGCCCAGGCCAGCAAAAACAGAAAGAGGGGTGCTAAGAAGTGCAGTGACCTGGCCAAAGTCACAGAGCCAGTGAGTGGCAGGGCTAGAACAGGGCCCATTCCCCTGATCTCACCACTGGACTTTCTCCTCTTATATAACCCTCTACCTGGTGATCTTCTCCCTAAGGCCACTGTAAAGTTCTTGGTGTGAAATCAGCCACCAGCCAGGAACAAGTGAGCATTCCCACCTCCTCGGCCGCTGGATGCGAACAGCCGCCATTGGGGATGACCTAGGAGGGGGAGGATCTGTGACTCCCGGCTCTGGGGCTGAAGAGCACCAGGATTAGGGCAGCTGGGCAGGAGGGTTCTGGTACCTGAGGTTGCAAACTGCAGCCATGGAGCTGGAGAGGATGGAGCTCGGCTCACACTCCTGCGGGAGGTCTGCAATCAGCTCCTGGGAGACCCAAAGGGGACAAAGCAGCAGGTGAGATTCAGGCCCCACAGGCACTTCCCACCAAGGAGGCCAAACTGCGCTGCAGACGCAGCCAGCATAACTCCTCCCCCGCCCATTCTGACCCCCCTTTCCTCCCTCCCATCAAACCAACCCCCTCTCCAGCTCAACACCCACATTCCTCCCTCCCCTCTCCAGCCCAGCCATCTCCCCCCACCGGCTCATGTCTGGCTCGCACCACACAAGGCCCCGTAATACTCTCCACCAGGGCTACTTTGGAGTAATATGGCTCCAGGCTGTCCTGGCCCAGCTGCTGAGCGCAGAAGCAGAGGGTGGGGATGGCCTGCAGGAAGCAGAGCTGCTCTGTCCTGCGCCCACTAGGAGTGGGATTGGGGGAGAGAGAGAGCAGGTTAGTTAGGGGCATCCTCGCCCAACCCAAACCAGCTCCAGGGCTCAAGTCCTCCATGGGGGAGAACAGGCAAAGCTCCCCCTTCTCAAAACCACAGTGTCTGTTGGGGGGAGGAGACCCTGGCTTTTGTGGGACAAACACCCCTCCCCTCAGATGACATGGGAGAAGTGCCCCCCATTAGGAGGTTATGGGTTCTCGGTGTGGGGATGGCGCAAGCGGCAGGACAGACTCGGCGCCAGCTCAGCGAGGGAAGTTTTGTACCTCTTCTCTGCCCTGCAGATGTTTTTGGACGACCCTGATTGCCGTTTCTTGTGGGGGCCAGTCCTCGTCCTCCTCGTCCTCCTCCTTCAGCTGGCCCCTGCAGGTCTCTGGGGGTGCTGCTGAGGAGTGCAGTGGAGAGAGAACACTTAAATGTTCTGACCTCTGTAAGGAGCCCATGGCAGAGAGGGTTCCCTCCTGCACAGGGCAGGGCTGTGCCACTCCCACTGGTGTTCGTGGGGCTCACGTTGTTCAGGGCTGATGGCTTGATGAACCAATGGGCTCCAGGAGCTACTAATCCATCCCCCCGTCCTCCTCTCTTCCCCTGGGTCTCCCCTCACCTGCCAACGGGGAGCCGTGGGCCTCAGCGCTCCCACACTCCGAGGTGCTGCTGCTGCTGCTGTTCCCTCTGGAGTACTCCGAGCTGCCGGAGCTGGAGTCCCCCATTTCCTGCTCCAGGCAGACTGGGGGCTCGGCAGTGTGCAGGGAGGGTGATGTTTCCTCCTGAGTGCTGGGGCTGGGCTCTCCAGGGTCCAGGGAGGGTGCTGTCTCTGGCTGGGCTCTGGGGCTGGGCTCCTGGCTCCTCTGCTTCCTGGACAGGAAGCCCCAGAGCCTCTTTGCCCAGCTCCCACCCTGTACGGGATCCCTCCCGCACCGTGGCACCCTGAGCCACCTCCGTGTTGGCCTACAAGGTAGTTCACGGCCTGATGGTGTATCCGGTGCCTTTCTCCTGTGCAATAGTGGGCACTTGCAGCCCCTGGAGAGCCCAGAACCTGCTTCCCAACCAGCCGGGCCAGAAGGGCCGCGCTCATCCTCAGCCAGCTGGCAGCCGCTGCCCCCTGGCTGTGGAGCCACCTTCCCTGGCTTCTTCCGGAGCATCTGCCTGAGTCTCTCCATCCTGGAAGTGAGTGGGGAGCAGCCATGAGTTTGGATTCAGGGCAGCCTTTCACCAACAGGCCTTCCTGTTCCCCCGACACCTCCCCTCTGCTGGGGCAACTCCCCCTCACCGCACACCCCACCGCGGGGCACCGGGACTGCAGTCTACACACACGGACACGAGCTCACAGGACAGGCTGCTCCCAAAGTTCCCCCTCACCACTGTGGCACTGGGGGAGTCATCCTCTCAGAGCAGTGGGGTTTTCAGTTACATTGGACAAGCAGCTCTGCCCTGCCAACCCCCGCCCCAGGCCACACTCCCTGCCAGGCTAGAGAGAGAACAGAACCCGGGAAGGAGTCTGAGTCTGCCCTGAAAACGCCCAGCGAACATTCACAAGGTCCCAAGCATATGAGGCATAATTCCCCCTGCCCCCCAATTCCCAGTGATTTCATTGATTGGGGTTGGGGGTGTTCAGCAGCTGGCAGGGTCTACCTCCCCCAGAGGCTCTCAGCCTGGGAACAGTCTCATACGAGGGAAGGGCTGCCCAGACCCAGAGCGAAGGGCTGCAGGGGGCTGTGTTAGCAAATCCAGTCTCATAGGGTGGAGATTTCCCCCCATTTCTGCCCCTCCCCAAGCAGAAAAGGGAAGTCTCTGAGGACAGGCTAAGTGCAACTCACTTGCTCTAGGTGGTATAGAGCTGGCAGGCAGATGCTCAGAGTTGGCCTCGGTTTCTGGCAGCGACACAAGATGTGAAAGGTGCTGAGCTGGGCAGCACAATGCCCTGCTAGGAGGGCAGGGTGTAGAAGCCGGGAAAGTGACAGTGGCTGTGAAAACAAGATGATGTTTTATTGCCAAGGGAGGGATAAACTCAGGCCTACAGCCGGGGGTCCAGAAGACAGACCTACTGCAGGCAGGAAGCCTCCCATCTCAAGGTCCCCTGGCACTTTACACACATTTCTGAAGCCTGAGACGCCCTGGGGAAGGGACCCCAATTCCACTGATCGAAAACCGTGGCCTGGGCAGGGGAAGCCACTGCCTCAGGGTCGCACTGGGAGACAGTGACAGTCTTAAGGGTTAAAAGTATTCAGCTAGGCAAAAGCTTTTTGCTTCTGTAGGGTTATTGTATTTTGCTGGTATCTCTTTTCTCTGACCTTGCTTTTAAACTCTATGTTCTATTCTCACACAGATTGCTGATTTTTGGCCTGTGCCTCTATCTTAAGTTACTTCTGTATTTGCTTAAAGAATGTGCTGTATTCACACTCTGTTAGAATATTGTAGCTGTTAAGAATTGCTACTCATTTGAATGATGAATTGTTTTAAGACAGATGCTGACCCAGAGGTCATGGACCCTTGGTTTATGTAACTGTTTGCCATTACGCATGCCTCTGGGACATACTTTGCTTTGCTTTTCACCCCTCCTCTCTACCTTATAAATCTCTCATGATGCCTTGAATAAACTGAACATCACATCACCCCTGCCTAGCCGGGATGATTTGTTGTGTCCGCTTTGATCAAAACTGTTTGGGTTTATTCTTTATGGTCTCTGGCTGTTTGTGAGCTTTTTACCTTCAACTCCGCTCTTGCTCAGGGTTTCAGGTAAGGGTGAGACGCACTTCTGATTTTCCCCTAACAGAGCCAGGGATGGAGCACAGGAGTCTTGTGTCCAGGGTCCTGAACAAACCACTAGAAGAACGCTCCCTTCCAGAGCTGGCAATTGCAGGCAGCACCTATTCCCAGTCTCCCTGGCTTTGAGAGAGAATGTGGCCTGCTGCGGTGAGTGAGACGGGGTATTGGGAGTCAGGACTCCTGGCTTCCAGTGGTGGTTTTTCTACTGACCTTGGATAAGCCATTCCGCCTCTCAAGGTTTCAGTCCCCATCAGTAAAACGGGTATTTAATACTTATCCACTATTGTAAAGCGCTGTGAGATTTACCCAGAAAAAGCTGCTTTGTAAGTGCAAGGCAACATTGGACCATCAAAGGTCAGATCCAAATTCCTAACGTGAGTATTTGGATCTGGGCTTTTAATTCAGCCCAGTAAAGAGGAGAGGAGCCCACCCTAGAGTTGGATCGAGGAAGATCAGCCTTTCCTGGGTTGGGGAATGACAGAAGAGGCCTTTCTATCCCTAGCTGGGTAGATAAAAATAGATGATTTTAAAAATATGAACTGGATTTTTTAATTAACCACAGATTTATTAAAAATAATCTGCTTAAAATGAACTTTGAAATTGACCACCCATGTTAAGGCCTCCATTTATTACAAAATCTTCAAATAAGTTTAAAAGAATTGAAGACATTATATTAAATGGAACATGTTTACTGCCGTGTTTTAAAGCCAGTCAGACCACTGAAGTGATGGCTAAGTTCCTGGAACCAAAGTCAGCCAAAATATTAAAATAGCTTTGGACAGCAGGAGCATTCTTGGAAGTTGCAGAGAATTATTCCTTATTTTTAAAGTATTGAAATAGTTCCGTTCAATGACTAGTTCACTGAAATATAAGAATGCCATTGGGAGCTGGCAAAGCAGGCAAACTTGTTCTCCTCCTTCAATCTATGAATAAAACCTAGGTGTGAGGGAAGAGATCTACTAGTTCATAAATCATGGACACCAGAACTGGATCCAGGATTCCAGTAGTGGTTGCACCCGTGCCAAATACAAAGATATAGAAATTCTCTACTTCTCCCTGAGATTTCCACTGTGTGTGAATCCAAAGATCACATTTGTCCTTTTGGCCAAAGTGTCCTGCTGGGAGCTCAAGGTCAGCTGATTAGCCAAAAAGACCCCAAATCTTTTTCAGGGTCACTGCCTCCCATTTGGGCATACTAAAATATATGTTGCTTGTGCTCAGCTTACCAAGCAGTCCGGACGGCTCTGTATCAGTGACATATCCTCTTTGTTATTTACTACTCTCCCAATCTTTCTGTCATCTGCAGATTTTGCAGCGATGATTGTACATTTACTTCCAAGTCATTGATCAAAATAGCATGGGGCCAAGAACGAATCCCTGTACAACCATACTAGAAAGACACACACCCGATAAGGATTTATCATTTTACATTTTGAGACCTATTAGTTAGCTAGTTACTAAGGGGCAGATTCCTATGTGGGACATTTTTCTGCCAATTTAACATGTGTTTTCTGAGCCTACAACTTGGATGAGACCAACCAGGTTCCAAACCTCACTGAGAATCTTACCTTCTACACACGGAAAGTCTGCTTTATACAAAACGAAGATTGAAAGGAGACAACTCCCACAGAAACTGCTCCTCGGCACACAGGTGCTTTCAGAGAAATCCTCTTGTAATCCACCAGGAGACACAAGACAGAGGCTTGCTGCAGCAAGGCTACACATGTTTCCGAGGTTCCCCCTGCCCTGACCCTCTTTTATGAGTGTCTGATGTCAAGGGAGCTCTGTGAGGTCACAACTGCTCATCACCTTTGCTCAATAGGCAGAGTTCCTCCCAAAAGCCCTTGTGAAGTCACTGCCACAACCACCTTTCCTTTGCAGGGCTGATATCTGCCCCTGGACAGCTCATTTGAATGTCTGAGCAGCTCCCCCAAATCTCCCTACTTGCTCACTATTAATTCTGGGGAGCAAACAGGCTAAACAGTAAAACAGCAGAATCTCTTCCTCATCCCACACTGAGTTTTCTTTTATTGGGGTATTGGTTTTCATAACCATTTGTCCCCAGAATGAGTGGCTGCTGGTGGTGATACTGGGAAACTGGAGTGTCTAAGGCAGGGGTAAGCAACCTATGGCACAGGTGCCGAAGGCGGCACACAAGCTGATTTTCAGTGGCACTCTCCGATCCGGGGGCGGCTCTGCATTTTAATATAATTTTAAATGAAGCTTCTTAAACATTTTTGAAACCTTATTTACTTTAATATATAACTGAACTATTGTATGTAATGACTTATAGAAAGAGTTCTTCTAAAAATGTTAAAATCTGTTACTGGCACACAGAACCTTAAATTAGAGTGAATAAATGAAGACTTGGCACACCACTTCTGAAAGGCTGCCGACCCCTGGTCTAAGGGAATTGCTTGTCTGACTTGTGGCTAGCCAGTGGGGTGAAACCAAAGTCATTTCTGTTTGGTTAGTTTGGTTTGCCTTAGAGATGGAGAAACCCCAGCATAAGGCTGTAGCTGTCCTGCTTGGAGCAATTGGTCCTGACTTGGCACTCTCAGTCGGGTCCCACCAGGAACAGCATCATCACACCCTATTAAAATGTGGATGCCAGAACTGTACAGACCATTCCAGTAGCCGTCTCACCAGCGCTATATACAGAAATGAAATTACCTCCCTTCTCCTCCTTGCTACACCCCTCTTTATACATCCAAGGATTGCATTAGCCCTTTTTGACACAGCATCACACTGGGAACTCAGGTGGAGTTCCATGCCCCCTAGAGCCCCAAATCGTTTTCAGAGTCACTGCTTTCCAGGACAGAGCCCTTTGTTCAGTAGATCTGACCTACGTTCTTTGTGCCTAGATCATGACTGGGCATTTGCTGTATTGAAATGTGTTTTGTTTGAATGGGCTGCCCTGTCCTCAGCATTATTTACCAGGACACCAATCTTTGTGCCAGCTGTGATTTGATATGGGCTTCTAGATCGTTGGTAAAAATGTTGAAAACAGTTGGTGGCTGCGAGCTCGTTCACCCCCCAGCCACCACGCACCCACTTCCCCCCGTAGAACAGGAAAAGAACATCCAGCCCTACTCTCATAGGGGGTCAAAAATCATGCTTAGCAGCCATGTCAGCTGCATGGAGTTAGGAACCATGTTTGGAGTTCACCTGCTAACAAACTCACTTGATATCTGGAGTGTCAACAGACCCCAGTTCTCTGTGTCTGACATTCACACCTTCTAAATTGGTATAAACCCCACCTTGATGATCTCTATTTAAAAACTGGGAGAAACTGAGGCACAGTCTCCACCCTCACATCAATTCCAAATGCTAGTTTCTTTCACCTCCTGCCAGCTTCCAGGATGCTTTAGGCTCTTCCTCCCAATTTACTCACCCTTGTCCCCTTTTCTCTGCATTTGAATCAGGTGCTTCCTCCTCTGCACCCAGCAGGGAGGTGGGGCGAGGGCACAGAGTACAGGAGAGACAGGCTCTCCGCTCTGAGTTCAGGTACCTGGACCCAGCACAGACCACAGTACTTCAGAGCTGCAATTGTAAGGAGAGTCCTGCTCAGTCCAGGCTAGAGCCTGCCAGAATTTGTGGGGAAAGGGAGCTGCTAATGTCACAGAAGTCTCTACTGTGGGGTCTGTGCGAACTCTGACTTTTCCAAGACTTCTAATTTGGTCAGTTTAGGTAGATTTTCAGAGACAGCAAAAGGCGCATCCCTGGCACAAAGGCCGCCTCCTCACAAAATTTAAAATCCCTGCTTCAAGGCCTGGGAGTGCTAGAGCTTTTCAAAGAAAACATCTCCTGACATTTTTACTGAGAGTAAAACAGTGTCTTCATTGACTCATAGCTTTTAAGGACAGAAGGGACCATCATGATCATCTAGTCCCAGTCCTGAAACAGACCCATAACATCTCGCCTAGCCTCATTCTCACAACCCACTGCTTTTTCCAGGAAATATTCAGCCTCAGAGCAGAGGCCCAGGATGGAAAATTTCAGCCCAAACACTTCGACTTTGACAATGTTACAAATAACTGGGAAAAAACACAAACACACACACAAAAACACTTATAAGGGGAGGCACTGGGCAGCCTTAACAGGTAGTGCTGGCAGCCCCCTACAATGTGATACATCCACAGCTGGGCTGGAGAGATGGGATGTCAGAAACCTCAAAGCTCAGGATTTCAGAAATCTTCCCCGTTTGAAATCTCCCCCACTTCACAAACCACTTTTGACACCTTGCTCTAGGGTCTGATTCCACTAGGCACTTGGCTCAAAGGGTTGAGCAAACTAATCCCTATGCAGGTCAATGGAAGTCGGGGTGCTGAACACCTGATCTGACTTTGGTAGGTGACACAGCCAGTCCACAGTACCCTGATGTGCTCCCTGACAATGGCAGTGTCAACAAGGGAAAACTCATGACACTCCAAGACCTTATATACTGAATGCCTCCCTGGCAGCGAGCGCACAAAGAGGATGGGAGTTTACCACCCTTCCGGTGCTCCCACCTTTCGGGAGCTAGCCAACCAAAACATCCCCACTGAATGTTGGTAAGGGGATAACAGTCCCCTTACAATCACTTTGGTAGGTGACACAGCCAATTGATGGAAACTCTTGGGGCACTCCGCTTGATACCAGCTGCCAACTAGACATGAAGCCATTGATCACTATCTGCTGAGCCTGACAATCCAGCCAGCTTTCTATCCACCTTATGGTCCATTCATCCAACCCATACTACTTTCACTTGCTGGCAAGAATACTGTGGGAGATCATATCAAAAGCTTTGCTAAAGTCAAGGAATAACGCATCCCCTCACCCACAGAGCCAGTTCTCTCATCATAGAAGGCAATTAGGTTAGTCAGACATGATTTGCCCTTGGTGGATCCATGCTGACTGTTCCTGATCACTTTCCTTTCTTCTAAATGCTTCAGAATTGACTCTGAGGACTTGCTCCATGATTCTTCCAGGGACTGAGGTGAGACTGACTGGCCTATAGTTCCCTGGATCCTCCTCCTTCCCTTTTTTAAAGATGGGCACTACATTAGCTTTTCTTCAGTCATCCGGGACCACCCCCAATCGCCATGAGCTGTCAAAGATAATGGCCAATAGCTCTGCAATCACATCCTCCAACTCCTATAGCACCCTCGGATGCAATGCATCCAGCCCTATGGCTTGTGGTCATCCAGCTTTTCTAAATAGTCCTGAACCACTTCTTTCTCTACAGAGGGCTGGTCACCTCCTCCCCATGCTGTGCTGCCCAGTGCAGTAGCCTGGGAGCTGACCTTCTTCATGAAGACAGAAGCAAAAAAAGCATTGAGTACATTTGCTTTTTCCACTAGATTGCCTCCCACATTCAGCAAGGGGCCCTCATTTCCCTTGATTTTCTTCTTGTTGCTAATATACCTGAAGAAACCCTTCTTGTTACACTTAACATCCCTTGCTAGCTACAACTCCAAGTGTGATTTGGCCTTCCTGATTTCACTACTTCCTACTACTGAAGATCAACCAGAGGAACTGTTTATATAAACAGGGCTCCAAAGGCCTACTGGCATTTTAAGTACTGTTGTTCAACCCTATTAAGTTGCAAGTGGCCACCATGTCTATCTTAAAACTCCCATTGGCAGAGTTGAATCAGTTGTAGCAGTGGTGGGAAATTCTATGAGATTCTATGAAGGATCTAATATCAATATACACCTCTACCCTGATATAATGCGGCCTGATACAAGGCGAATTCTGATATCACGTGGTAAAGGAGCACTTCGGGGGTGTGTGGCTGTGCGCTCCTCTACCTCAATGCAGTTTCACCTATACCGCGGTACGATTTTTTGGCTCCCGAGGACCGCATTATATTGAGGTAGAGGTGTCAGTGAAATTGCTGTGGGGATTAACAATTATGGATTTAAGCTATATAATATTTGGAAACTACAGTGATGGGCATTCTAAAAACTCAACACATTCACATTATTCACATGAAAAAAGTTTATTAAAAAGTGTGAATTACAAATTTATTTCTGAAATTACTCAATTTAAAATAAAATATTCTGTATTTAGCAAAACATAATCGATGAAAAAATAGAACACTTTTCTCCCTTATAAAAAGGTGCGGAAATATAACATGATAATTTTAAGCATACAAAGAGATTTATCCTAGTTTTAGAATGTTTAACAAACGAATCTTTGCTTTCACAATCACCGCAATTTAACTTACAAAACATTTTACATAGAAGTATCATAATGTACAAAAAATTAGTAAATTATTAAGGCAAATGTAACAGCAATATTTCAATAATTTAGTTTAGATTATTAATAAAGTTGCTCTCCAATTACTCTTTTACATAAGCGTCACCAAGTAATCGAATACCAAGACTGCCATATTTGTCTATGTGCACAACCAACAGACCTTCGAATCTGCCTGCTGACTTTGGCCTGAACTGGACTGGCAGGTTGATATAATGCTGGGATCTGTAAAAAGGAGACAGTTGGTTTGCAGCATTAGTGACATTAATAACTAAGTCCTGCTAGGCATACAAATATTTTCCAGTTTATTATGCTTTCTGAGAAGAGATCAAAAGATAGCCTTGAGTTACCTTTTTTTAAAGTTCACATTATCTGGTCTGGAATTCAGTGTTAGAAATATGAAGTTGCTGCTGTCCTATCAGCCAGTCAAAATACTACAATAGATGGACAGCGACTGTTGCTGGCTTATCTGAAGAAGCTTTGTTCTGTATCTCTGCTATAATATTGACAGTTTGGAAGCCTTATTAAAAAGTAGTAATGTTGCCCCCTTTTTGTTTAGGAAGAATTTTGCAAACAAACTTCATATGTACATCAATTGATCACTGAAACAGAAAATTTAATTTAAAAGGAATCATGTAGAAGCACTTCATGGCATTAGACATTTTGCATGAAGACCTGATTTACTACATAACATAAGCAAAGCAATAGGGATAAAGAAAAAATGATGAATCAGAACTTGAATGTAACAGTGTGATATAAAATCTCTTAAAAGATTAAATTCACAAAGTCACCACCCAGTAAGATAGACCACTCTTTGGTTTACTTTCTTTTGTGTTTCATCTCCATCATCTCCCTCTTGTCTCCCACAGCTTACGGCCCTCATCCATTTAATCCTATTTGTCAGTCTAAACCCATTTCTTCCTTACATTATTCTCACCTTTCACCTCCCTTCTTCTCTACAATTCAATCTCTCTCTTTGCTTGGAAGCTCTTATGCAGCTCTGTTCAAGCTATATTTTCCCCTGTCTAATTAGGATGCTACAGAGCACAAAATGATTTTAGTATCCTACTGCTGAGATATTTCGATCCCCTCTAGAGAATCTCTGTTGATAGTTAATTGTCCTGAAAGAGTCCAGATACTCTTTCTGCCTACATTTGCCGCTACAATGATGTTTTGGTATAATCTCAGTTTACAAACAAAACAAAACACTTGATTCTGAATCATTGGTCCTGTGTCACTGAACTGTGTGATTAGAGCAGAGATCTGGGTTCTGTTCCCCAGCTTTGACACAGGTTTATTTTACAACCTTCAGTAAGTCAACCTTTGTGCTTCAGTTTACTCATCTGTAAAGATATTTCACCAAATATACCAAGGTGAAGATACTTCATCAGCATTTGTAAAAGTGCTAATATTCTATCTGTAGATCTAACAGCATATGTATTACTTCTTGCAGCTGTGATTTAGTCTTATGTTAGCCAACCAACACTACATTTGGTGACAATTGAGATTGCAGCTGGAAACACTCCATACACACAAAACTTTAAAAAACTTGTGCATTTCTTTCCACCTTCACAATGCCTACAACACTATCAGTAACACACTACAACCCTCCATAAGGGTTTCACTTTCATCTCCAGATATCCAAAAGCAATAGATACCCCAACTTCAAATTCATACTCTAACTCAAAAAACTTAATAGTAACATCCCATGCTTTTAAATCAGTTATAAGCAGATCTGTCACATATTCTATGCATTTGGAAAATTATTCTGCCTTACCTCTGCCAAGATCAAGGTCATGTTAAGGTTTTTTTGGTTAGAGTGCAAATTTGATAAAGTTCAGGTATACTACTACTGCATCATAATGAATGTAAGCATCCTTACGGTCTCGCGCACACAACTTTTCTCCAGAGGTAGAACAGCTTCTGTTGTTTCCCAGTCTTGGTGATTAATTTTTTTCATTTTTGGGGTGGGAAGAGAGAGGGGAGGGAGAGGAGGGAGCCTGGGCCCACCCTCTACTCAGGGCTCCAGTCCAGAGACCCTAATAGTATCAGTTATGGTAGCTGACCTTTTGGAAATAGGGCACATACAATTCCCTGGGCCACTTCCCCACAGCAGCCCCCACTTCAATATCTACTTCACCCTTACCTCAGGGCCTCTATCCTTGTGCCTGATATGGTTTGTACTGCTCAGTTTATCCAGCAGCATGGCTTCCTCATACAGCTCCTGACATATGCCCCCACCTGACTAGCTGGGAGGCATTTAACTAGCTTCAACCAGCCCTTGATTGGCTTCAGGTGTCCCAATCAACTTATCTGTCCTCCCTGCCTTCTGGGAAGATCTTAATTGGCCCCAGGTGTCTTAACTGACCTGGAGCAGCTGCCATTTGCTTATCCTGGTAACAGGGATTTGTTTAGCCTGTGGCTAATGTATCTGTCTTCCACTGCTTTACCATAGCCATCCAGCCTTGCCCCATCACAATACTTACATCCTCTTTTAGCCAAATGAATACCCTACAGTCAATACAAAAAACTGTGCTCTACCTTGTTTGGGCAAAGAGAATAAAAATTGCCACTCTTCTCATTGCAGTTTTATACCAAGGTTTTGCCTTTAGATTAAATTGGTAGCTAACTTACATTAGACACTGTAGTAAACAATCAGTATAGCTGAACTTTTTCACACACATGGCCAGCTGAAGAAAACCAAGCACACAGCTGCACCGTTTTTTGAAAATCAAACACTGGTATGTTAAACAAAAGCCTGAAATTCTGTTGCCATACTTAACATTTAAAAGACTGTTTACACAGGAGACACTGTTGCTTCTACAAATTGTTCTTTAAAAAAACCATACTGCTATAATGTATGATTGTACAAGTGCACTGTGTGACGCTTCTTGTTCTGAGGAGTAGATGTAAGAACACATCCTATTTTATTTTCTTAAGTCTTAGAGTCCCACTTTCAGCATACACAGTTTGGTATGCAATTACCTTTAAACGTTAATTGGATATGGTACTGGGAGGTAATCTAATTTAACTGACTAGTGTGACGGAGTCAGTTCAGAAGTGTATAAGAGAGTGCTGGAAGGCTGGTATATCAGCCTCAGGATGTGCAGGTCCCTGTTCCCTGGATAGCCAAACAAAGGCTACTCCAGGCCAATCAAGACACCTGGGACCAATTAAGCAGCTTCTAGAAAGCAGCAGAAATAGCTAGCCTCATTGGGACACCTGAAGCCAATCAGGGGCTAGCAGAAACCAGTTAAAAACCCTCCCAGTTAGTCAGGTGGGTGTAGATGTCAGGAGCTGTGGGAAGAAGTTGTGCTGTTGGTGAGACTGAGTGGTGGACAACATATCATACACAAGGAAAGAGGCCCTGAGGTAAGGGTGAAGTGGAGTTTGAAGAAGTGGGGACTGCTGTGGGGAAGTAGCCCAGGGAATTGTATTGTGTCTTGTGGATAAAAGGTCAGCCATCTTAGCTGATACTATTAGGGTCCCTGGGCTGGAGTCCGGAGTAGAGGGTGGGCCCGGGCTCCCCCCTTTCTGCCTCCCCTAATTAGTTACTGAGAAAGGGAGGTCACTGTGGGGCTTAGATGAGTTTGAGGCCCCTAAATCTGCCAGGAAGCACAGGACCACAAATACAGACTCGGAACTTTGTCACACTAGCTTCCATATAGAAGCAATTAACACACAAGTCAACACTAAATAAAATATTAACTTGCTTTCTATTATGGGACAACCTCAAAGTGGCTTACTCTTTGATAAAAAAAAAATTTGTAGGAAATTTTTTAATTTAAAAGGCATCCATTTAAGCCAGAATAAGTTCTGCAATGCTTTGTGCTCAGAAATTGCAGAGTTCTTCCGAAGAGCTATGCTGACTTATTCCGGAAATAACAAAAAATAGAAACAGACAAAGTCAATATTGCAAATGAAAAAGCATAAAAATTGGTAGGAAAACTAAGTTTCCAGGAAGTTATTAAAAAAGAGAGTAAAACAAATGCACTTCATGACTTAAAATTTGTAATGCCATCTTTAAAGACCATGTCTATAACTTTGCTTTAAGTAAGAGTGCATCTGATCCTCAGTATATCATAGCAAATACGATATACTTTACAGTGTTATTGAGACACTTTAGTAGATCTCTGGTGTTGTCACAGTTGTCTTTCTGAAGAGCTTTTAAGTCATCCTCTTTTTTGCCTGCAGTTTTACCTCTTCAGACTGAACCTGTCAGATCTCATGAACTATCCATGTTTGGTCCTGATTACTATTTTGATAAAAAGACCTCCAAGAAAAAAAAACAGGTGCTGTACAATCTGATGTTGTAGCAAGGATCAAGACAGGATTTTGGACTGGGAGTCAGGAGACCTGGATTTAATCCTGGCTGTTCCACTGACTCACTCTGATGTTGCTTTATGCCTCACTTCTCCCATCTTTAATATGGGGAGACTGGTTACGATTTGTTCAAAAAATACACATTTAACTAGAAGGCCAAAATGTTGACGGTACTCTGAAGTCCGAAAGTGGACGATAAGTCTATATTTCAGCATGATATAGCCTTACTATGTATAGAGCTTTACCTTACAAAATAGCTTAGATTTGTTTTAGATAATGTTTCTGAGCAAAATTTTGTGATACACAACTCACCTCAAAGAATATTTCAAGTGCTTGATGTGGAAAGGCTCTCTGGGATGTACAAACTTCAGCTGCAATTTAATATGAAACACTTTAAAAACAACAAGCAAGCACTACTGTAACTATTTTAGCACACACCTCAATACACTTTAGCACACATTTAAACCCATGAAACTTCCAACTACAGACTTAGATCCAACTTTAAAGAAAAAGGCAAGATTTAAGAATAGACCATGCCCAGCTTTATACATGAGTAAGGTAAAAATCGCATTGCAGGACTTAAGACATTAGTTTTAAAAATTAGACTCCAACAACAAGCCTATAATCAGCCTGTGACAGCTGAAAGAGGTGATAATTTAAGCATGCTATTCAGAAAACTCTTAATAAGAGGTAACAAGCAAAAGAAAAACTAAAAGATTCTAAGAAGCCTACAAAAGTGAACTTTCTTTGACTACATGAACATTTAGAGAATGAAGTTTGGAACCAACAGTTTCTACTAATACACCGAGCATTAGAACCTCTTAAAAGAACATCCTTAGTATCAGAGGTTAATGAAAATATCAGAAAAGAAAATGGTTAGATATTGTTCAGGTAATTAAGTGCGATTTTAAATGTTTTGAATTTTGTAAATAAAGTTTAAAAGTTAGTGTCAAAAACTTACCATATGACTAATAAAAGTATTATTCCGCAAATTGACTTTTAAGGTGCTTGATTCCCCAACTCTGGTTGGTAGAAACGTATAATGATCTTCTCGGGCATACACTCCTCGAATTACTGCATTTTGCCTGTTTTTCAAGAAATAGGTTTAAATCATTAAGTTCCCTATTTATATTACATGGTCTGGATGTACTGACGGTTTCTTATCAAATGGTTTGAAAAGCAGTTCCAAAATAGAAATACATTCAGAATCACTGGAAAGTCGAAAGTAATATGTTCTTAAAAGATATTGGGCTGTAAGATGCTGTTAGCATCTTTATTTTTTAAATCATTTTAAAGCAGTACTGTGCCACTCTAAATGTTTTTAGGGCTACTATTTGGGACATTCCATTAATTAATTAAAAGACTACAATGTAGAGGAATACTGTGGTGAAGTAGTAATCAGAATTTACTCTATACTTTCACAGCCTTGAGTTGTGCCCATATGCTTCACTGGAGACCTAGGAGTTGAACATTTCCATATGTGCACCAGGTATCAGCTCACTTCCATAAAACGGAGGTGCATATTTCATTGTGTTTCACATCCACCATTTCAATCTTTGAAGGTTGGAGGATGACAGGGAAAAATTAGTACAGTGATCTTGGGGAAAATCATATTGTTAAAGGAAAGGCCTGTGTGAGAACAATGTCCAGGCCTAAAACCCAATTAGGAGTCCAATGCTACTTTTAATTCTTGGCAATTGAGAAAAGCAGCAAAACTGCACCAAGCTCAAACCAGACATGCAGATCACAAATGGAGGGACTGCTCTGGAATAGCAAACTAAGGGCAACTGGATTCTGTTGGTGAAGATTTGCACTTATCTAAATATGTGAAGTGTTTTGAAAACATCCTGGGCTCTTGTAACTAACTCCAGATGAGAACAGGAATAAAAATACTTCCAAGAGTCTGGGAAAACTAAAGTAAGGAGACGAAACACCGAGTGCTCATCAACCTGGTCAATTAATCCAAACTAGAGGGATATAAATGGCAGTGTGCACTCATATGTTGTTCATTAACTGGCCAGTGTGGTCCATTTCAAACTGTAGTATATTAATGTGCACTAGGGAACGTTTAATGTGTGCCAGCAGGGCCCACATGAGCCAATTAGCAAGCAATGCATTAGTGCCTGCTATAACTTACACTCATCTAGTGAGGGCTAATGCACCATGTACACAAGACCTGATTGGCAAAAAGAGAAACAAAGGAGAAAGCTAGACAAATATTGTGAACACTCATCTTATTAGAAATCACTAGATAATGCATTCTGTCTTTAAAAGGTTTCACACTTTGGAGTGGTTCTAATGCCTGCACAGTTGTCCCATAGTAGCAAATCATGACCACACATACAACTAGTTTTGAACTAATGAAAATATGGCAAGCTAGTTTATGAGTGGCAAAAGGCTAAGAATCATAGAAGAGGTCTGCCACACAAATGTTCAACTATTTCTTTTTTTCAACTAAAAATATACATACCCAGTTTTAAGTGTAGAAGCTTCAGAGCCAGCTCTTCTTCTTGGCATAACCGGAATTTCAGTTTTTATTAGGGCACACGTGGAAACTTTTGCATTTACAGATTCATTTTCTGTTTTAGCACCCTATTGGTAAGAAAAACCCTACCATTAATATTTGGAGTAAAGTTAAATATTTAAGTGACATTTACATAGTTCCCAAAATATTGCTCAAACTGGATAGCGTTTTTAATTTATTGAAAATATTAGCTCATGGTTTGTGCCGCGGTTTTACAATATTTTGGATGAAGGGAATTACCTATTGTTCTTTGAAATACATTGCCTCTGCAGGAATCATACTCCATGCTTGCATGCCTCTTAAACCACTTCATAGCAGTAAACTATTCCAAGATTGTTGGTAACGGATCCATTTGGACAGAAGGTTTCTCTGTGGAATGTCTCACCATGGAGTACAAATGAGATTACTTCTTAAGTGGCTTTAACCTCTCAAACTATTTATCATCTTGGCAATGACATGAAATTTTACCTCTCCAGACAAATTGAGGTTTGCAGTAAATGAATGGATTTCTGAACATTAATTCTTTGTGAGCAACTTCCCTCATTCTCTAAAAGCAAGCCATGACTTTTCCCTATGAAATTCAGTAGCTGTTCCTTGTAGTATCACCCATCACTTCTGGCTACCAGAAAAGTTAGTGTCTTTACACTTTCAGAAGAATAGCTGGTTAATACAAGATGACAAAAACCTGAAATTGTATTAACATTAAACGCAACATATGTATAATTTGCCCTTTATAGTAAAAATTCCTAAATGTTACAAATTATCATTGTGGTCCTGCAATAACCCACCCGCATGGTTAGAATGAAGAGAGAAGCTGCTAACAGAGAAGACTGTGCTAAGAATTTTCTATTCTGCTGCACAGTTTCTCCCCTCATACTCTACCCCATGCTGAGGGCTGGTCTTCACTGGCCGGGGGGGAGGATCAACTGCAGATATGCAACTTCAGCTACATGAATCATGTAGCTGAAGTCTGCGTATCTGCAGCCGATTTACCTGCTGTCCTCACGGCGGCAGCAGCGCGCTCCCCCGTTGACTCCAGCTTACGCCTCGGGTCAAGCTAGAGTTCCGGAGTCGACAGGGGCAGCGCTGGCGATCGATTTCTTGCATCTTTACAAGACGCGAGAAATCGATCGCTAAAAGATCGACGGCTACTCGCGGTAGTGAGGACATACCCTGACTGTACCTTAATAGTACACGTGCATGACTGGTTTCCTCCATTCCTTCTCTAGGATAGAGGCTACCCAAACTCCTAAGTAGAGGGGAGGAGGATGGGTACTGGAGCACTCACAGGAACATTCATCTCAAAGAATGTCAGTTACCACACAGCGTGAGTAACCCCCTCCTCTTCTTCAAGAGATATCCTTGTAGGTGCTCCACTCCAGGTGACTTAAAAGCACTGAGGTAAGCACTTAAGGAGGTAAGGACTTTGGATTTGGTAAGAATGCAGTAGATAATGCTCTGCCGAATCGTGCATCAGAGAGAGGGCCTTGAGTAAGGGGATAATGCTTAACAAATGCGTGTTCAGAAGTCCAAGTGGCCACTTTACCGATGTCAGCCAGAGGAACATTGCGTAGAAAAGCCAGGGAGGTGGCTACAGATCTAGTGGGGTGAGTTCTGATGCCGGCTTGAGGTGCAACTTACTTTATCTGATAGCACAGTCGGATACGCTCAGAAATCCAGTTTGAAAGTCTCCTGAGTAGAAATAGGTGCCACTTTGTAGTGCCCCACAAGGGAGACAAAATCTAGAAGAGTTCCTAAAGGACCTGGTTCCATCCAAATAGAAGGACAAAGCCCTGCATACATCTAACGTATGCATTGTGGATTCAAAAGAGTTTGCATGCGTATCGGCTCATTGATGTTGAATGACGAATGCACCTTTGAAAGAAATCTGGGGTGTAGTCGGAGGGTAACCTTGTCCTTAAAAATATTGTATACAGTGGGTCTGCCATGAGAGCAACTATTTTTCCTGCACATCCGGTGGAGGTGATTGACACTATCTATTGGCCCTTCCCTCCCTCCCGCCATCAAGTTTTCTCCAAGCTCCTAGCTATGGTTATTGTCCACCTCAGGAAATGGGGCGAAGCTCTTCAATCCTTACCTCGATGATTATCTCCTCAAAGCCTCAATGCTTGGCTGCACCCAATCCTGACACAGCACAAGGACCTATAATTGCTGCTCATTTTATCTTTCAATCCTACAACACTTTGCTTCAATAGCTTGTTAGCAATATGCTAGAGTTAAAAAGTCGTTTGCCTGTGAACAGACATTCAGACCTAATCCAAAACAGATAGTCAATTCTGAATTACATGTGGGAAGCTTTCCACATCTTCACCAGGAATTTCTGGAGAAGTGGCACTGCAGTCCAGGAATGAGATGGATGCAGGACACCCAGAAACTGAAGATATAAGAACATATAAGAAAGGCCGTACTGGGTCAGACCAAGGTCCATCTAGCCCAGTATCCTGTCCACTGACAGTGGCCAATGCCAGGTGCCCCGGAGTGAGTGAACCTAACAGGTAAAGATCAAGTGATCTCTCTCCTGCCATCCATCACCCCCCTCTGACAAACAGAGGCTAGGGACACCATTCCTTACTCAGCCTGGCTAATAGCCATTAATGGACTTAGCCTCCATGAATTTATCCAGTTCTCTTTTAAACCCTGTTATAGTCCTAGCCTTCACAGCCTGCTCAGGCAAGGAGTTCCACAGGTTGACTGTGCGCTGTGTGAAGAAGAACTTCCTTTTATTTGTTTTAAACCTGCTGCCCACTAATTTCAGTGGGTGGCCCCTAGTTCTTCTATTATGGGAACAAGTAAATAACTTTTCCTTATTCACTTTCTCCATGCCACTCAATTTTATGTACCTCTATCATATCTCCCCTTAGTCTCCTCTTTTCCAAGCTAAAAAGTCCTAATCTCTTTAATCTCTCCTCATATGGGACCCGTTCCAATCCCCTAATCATTTTAGTTGCCCTTCTCTGAACCTTTTCTAATGCCAGTATATCCTTTTTGAGATGAGGAGACCACATTTGTACACAGTATTCAAGATGTAGGCACACCATGGATTTGTATAAGGGCAATAAGATATTCTCCGTCTTATTTTCTATCCCTTTGTTAATGATTCTTAACATCCCGTTTGCTTTTTTGACTGCCGCTGCACACTGCATGGACATCTTCAGAGAACTATCCACGATGACCAAGATCTTTTTCCTGATTAGTTGTAGCTAAATTAGCCCCCATCATATTGTATGTATAGTTGGGACTATTTTTTCCAAAGTGCATTACTTTACATTTATCCACATTAAATTTCATTTGCCATTTTGTTATTACTAACTTATGAATGTCTAATGCTGGGAAAATTCTGGCCAAAACTGTGCTTACTGCATTTCTGGGGTGCTTCTCTGGGTTGGGGTCAGACAGTTTGTTCTTGAATGCCATTGTTTTTGAAGCATTTCTAGATGGACAGGGCTCTGATTGGGCTGTTGTCCAAGAATGGGTATAAAAAATGTACATTTTTTCAACATTCATATATGTGTATATAAAGGTTTACATTTATATATGTTTTTTCAACGTTTTTGATGTGCTGACATCAGAAGCGAATACTCTTCCCATAATGGTCTCACTAATGCCCTATGAGGAGATGTACTCTGTACTCCCACCCTATATTCCCCGCTTCATATATCCAAGGATTGCTTCAGCCCTCTTGGTCATTGCACTGTGAACTCACATTTAGCTGTATATTGACCTTTGTCCCTAAGTCCTCCTTTTCGGAATCACTGTATTTTAAGATACAGTCCTCATCTTAAAAGTGACCTATGTTCTTTTTCTCTAGATATGACCTTGCATTTGCCTTCTCTTCCTAATTAAAAAGACATATGCTAAAAAAGGAAGATCTTCAACAGCTGAACAGAAATTGTGTTGACCTTGTTGCAAACCGATGTATGGCTAATGACCCTATTTGATTAAACACTTTAAGCTCTTTCACAGATCTTTTCAAGTGGTGTTGACACATCTCATGCTTTCTGTTAAGAATGTTCTCTCTCAGTAAGGTGGAGAGTTAATGGAAAAATCTGTTTGGGAATACACTATTTCCTAGAGGCACATTGCTTTGAAAACTGAGGGGAACAAGCCTCACCTTACTGCTTTATAAGCAGTAGTAATACATTGTTGCTGTGTTGCTCATAAAGGCTAACAGCTTTATTGTCCACTAACAACATTCTGAGAGTTGAAGGAATTGTTCAAGGCTCTAGACCACTGTTACGGAGCTTGGCGTCTCTTGATTTCTACAAGCTTTGAACTAGATGTGTATTTTTCTGTAATGGCATCTTTGTATCACAGAAGTTGGGGGTGGGGAGGACACACCATATGAAAGGAATCAAATGATGGATGGAATCAGCCATTGCATTACTGTTTCCCAAACTGCTTGAGGAAGAGCTAGTATATTTAGAATGAACAACTGGACAATACCTGCTTACCAGAGACACTGTGCTAGTCTTATGCCTAGCACAAGAAATAGTGGTACATATATACACCATCATGTTGGTATTCTAAAACAATTCTTGACTGGATTTTCTTGGTGATGCATGACAACGATGATATAAATCTGTAAATGCAGATTTATCTTGAAGAAAAGCTAAACTACCCTTTGAGCCTAAAGTTACACCCTACTAAAGTCAGCTTATGTAGCTTGAAAAATGAAATTTAACTTGTCCACTTGAGAGACAGGAATTTCAAAATAGAAAACATGAAAGATCCTAATGAACAAATTAGGGGCCTTTATGAACAAATGTACTAAGTTCAAATACTAGCCCTAGACAATGAACACTGGCTGCGGTAGCTGCACATTTGTTAAAATCCATGAGATCCAGTTAAGTCACGCATCAAATCCTTGCACGGATAAAAGTAGGTACCTAATTTGTTTCTATTCTCACACAATTTCCCTTTGGAGATATGGATGTAGGATATCTTGAAGGCTGAGAGTTCCGGATCAGTCCATGACTTTAGGAAAAAGTCTACTGCACTTAATTATTCAAGAAAATAAAATTCTTTATGGTGGCAATCAGAATATCTTTTCAGCATAAAGGAGTATTATGCTGAACTGCATTCCTCTGGAATTAATAGGATCCACTTTTTAACATGAGCTAGGAGAAATCCGACCTTGTTTGCATTGCCAGAACTTTTTCATATTTTATATACATACACACACACACACACATTATATATATATATATAGATATATAGATATATTAGTGTCATGTTTAAAGTATCAAGCTGTTCTCTTGCAACCGAACCCATGGATAGGATCCTCCACCCTACCCGAAGTCCAGTTGGATGCAGTGGAATGAGCTCAAAGTGGGGGCTGGACAGGCCATAAGAATGCTGGTTCCACTTCCTGATCTCACACTGCCTGAATCCCCGCATTAAAATTGAGCAATAGCTCTAACTTACACCTTACACTACTAGAGAATTGCATAAATAGTTCAGAGAAATACTCGGTTCTAGGAAGAAACTGAACTGATAATTCTGTTTTCTCACAGAAGAACGAGGCAGCCTCCAATATGAAGGGCTTGCCCTCTAGTTGGTGTCAGATAAGTGACCCTCAGATCCAGATACTATTGTTCAGGGAAATGATTAAATCTCCATACATTTAGTTGGATCTATAGCCTATTGTCAGAGGCCATACGTCTCTTAAATGCTGACCCTCTCCATACCATTCATACTGGAAACAGACCAAAGAGGTCTAAAATTTAAATACATTTTTATCACCAAGTCAAATTAAGTAAACCAAATTTGTCAAAAAAGTGCTGACAGATGAACTAGTCCATGACTCACTTCATGGGCAGGTGGATAAGAAGTTAAATCTGATGGAAGGATTGAACCTTTATGCAAATCAGAGTTTGAATATTTGGATCCACGGGTCAACAGGCAAGTGCCTCTAAATATTTTACTGCTTTGGTATGCTTCCAAAGCTAACAAGAATGGAGCACCAACCCTAGAGTGGGATCTACAGAAAATTATGAAACAAATTATGTTTATGATCTGACCCTGTGATGCATTTAGGACATACCCCTACTTTTCTTCCAGAGCTATAATATTGTAGCTAGAAAATTTGTGTTGTCATGTTGCCTAATGTTAAGGGGATTATCACAGACAACAAAGTATGCATGCACAAAAGGTTGAGCAAACTGGGATGTGAATGTATAGCACACTAGCTTGCTGCACATTTTCCTGATCTTAGAAGCTTTATGTATTACTTGAAATACTGCACTGATGCAATTTTATGTATCAGAATTCCCTTCAAAACAGGGAATGCAAAACAAGATGCTAGAGTTAGGGTAAGGTAAACATTTTAGTTATATAAACCTTCAAATTGCTATGTTGATCAAAAAGTGTACAATATTTTAAAATAATGATTATGAAAAATAGAATTGAGACTAGCGCAATTAAAGATTTACTCTAAAATTTAATTATGTTCTTAATATGTTTTGGACAAATAGCACAGTCTTGAAGTGTGATATATAGGTTTATATTTTATCCCACTTTTGCAAGTGATGTGGACAAACATTGAACATTAGTTTATGGTGTTCATATACTTACCACTCCAGAAAGTTGAAATCTTAGTTTATGTTTCATGTGAGGTTCTGCGAGTGGGTGACACTCAAGGTCCCAAAATTGAACATAGTCTCCTCTATCCCTTGGTAAAAAGATGATAGCAACCTACCAGAGTAGGATAAAGTGTTAGTGAAAGTTTACTTAGATTTTTATATACCGCTGCAACCTTCTATACATGAAAAAGTTGCAGTATTATGTACTGGTTTAACTATATCAGTTATAATTCACAAACTAAGGCCAGGTCTACACTAGCAGGGGTGGGGCGCAGGGGGTCGACTTAAGATACGCAACTTCAGCTACATGAATAGCGTAGCTGAAGTCGGCGCATCTTAGGTCGACTTACCTGGCACACTCATGGCGGCAGCAGGCTCCCCCATCGATTGCTTACTCCTCTTGGCGAGTTGGAGTACCGGAGTCAACAGGAAGCACCTTTGGGGATTGATTTATTATGTCTAGATGAGACGGGATAAATCGATCTTCGATAGATCAATCAGTACCCACCGATCCGGAGGGTAGTGAAGACAAGCCTTAAGTGCGACACTCTGTACCTCAAAGCAGCACCCTGGAATCCCTATACTCACCACTGCCATATAATTATATGTTTTGTACAAAGTATGCCTTGTATCATTTTAAAGTCTTGACATTCTGAACATTATTATCCTGATGGAGTGTATGTGCTATTGTATGTGAAATTATGAAGTCTTGCTATCTGTGCGTTACTGAAATATGTTGCGAGATTGGGAACACCCACAAATAGCCTTTCAGGTACAACAATGGAGTAGCCAGACAGCAGTTAATGGCTCTTCAACACTAGCCAAGGAAAGAATCCACCGTCTCAGAGAGAACACAGACAATGGAGACTGCTTGACCAATGGGGACAGACTATTCACCTCACAAAACAGATCTTTCCAGTAATCTGGAAGAAACTATAAAAGAGGGGAAATGACATCAATTTAACTAAAGCACTAATTTAAAACAGACTTACTTAACCTGTTGCAAACCCCTGTATGAGTACTCGTAGTCTAAGGGCTTGTGTAAACAGCAAACTGGGGTATGAAGGTAAAATGTGCTCGCCTGCGCATACTAATGGACTATAGAGACTCAGCTACTGAGAACTAGGTGCACTATAAGAGTGCCTTGTTTTAGTTTAGCTTAAGTCAAACAAGTTAAAGCTAAATCAAAATAAGACATTTAAACTATAAATACCTGTGTTGACACTCATTTTGGTTTAACTAAATTGGTGCAAGTTTGCGTAAAGACAAGGTCAAAAGTCAACTGGTTTGACTTAATCATTTTAACATGAATTTGTTAAACTGGTGCACAAGTCAATTCCACTTAAGTAAACCCAAAATAAGTCTGGTTTTAACTGAAGCAAGCATTCTGCATGAGTTTTATGAAATCTATTTAAAATGAAGCCTCAGTCTGAATTGGTGTAACTTCTGAATTTAGAATAGTATTCACCTGAAATGTGCAGACTAGCAATATGCTTTCTAGTAGTATAAAGCATATATTCTTAAGTTCACCACATACATTTGCAATAGCTTGTATCATCGGGAAGGCTGAAAGTACTCTCTATTTCAGGGGTTCTCAACCTTTTTCTTTCTGAGGCCCCTACAACATGCTATAAAAACTCTATGGCCCAGCTGTGCCCCAACTACTGTCTTTCTGCATAGAAAAGCTAGGATTGGTGTTAGGGGGTAGGAAGCAGGGCAATTGCTCAGGGCCCCATGCCACAAGGGGAATCACCAAGTTAAGTTGCTCAGGCTTTGACTTTAGCTCGGGGCGGGGGGGTTGTTGGAGTCCCAGGTTGAAGTCCTGCTTTCTGCCTTGGGTCTTAGCTAGTCTAATACCAGACATGCATGGCAGACCCCCTGAAACCTGCTTGCAGCCCCCTCCCAAAGGGCTCCTGGACCTCTGGTTGAGAACCACTGCTCTATTCCACTGCATTAACAGATGCAACACAAAGATCAAAATGATTTTGAGCACAGGTTTATAAAACTGCATCACCGCACATATTATAAAAGCTTCACAAACTACAACTGATGAGTAGGAGACATAATGCAGTAAAAGACTGAATAGCTGAAGAAGGTCTAAAGCTAAAAAAAATGACAAATATTCAGTGATTCCTAATACAGGTTTCATCTTTGAAGTGAAGTGTTGTTAAAAAAAGGAGTTGCTCTCCTAAGAAAATAGCTTCATAGATGCAAAATATAATGTATGTATTGCAGGGATTTTTCTAGTATTGTCAATTGAGTTTACATGAAGAGACATATTGATGAGTGGATGCTAATGACCTTTCTGATACATCTGAAAATGGAGTACATCTGATCCTATTTTGGAGGCCAGTGTTTTATCATTACCGTTTAAATAGATGTTTAGATGCATTTTAAAATATTTCCAACTTTAAAGAAGTCCAGCTTAAATGAGGTCATATTTCATAAAGTGCCTATGCTTCATGTAAGTAGTTACATTACAGTTAAGACACAGCATTCACCTGCTTAAATTCATCATAACACTAAAAAAAAAAGCTTACTTTTTCTTCTCCATGAGCTCCAAGTGTACCAGAAACACGGGAACATCTGAAAGCTGTGTAGGTAGCCCTGTAAACATCTCCACTTTCATCTACACCCTACAAATGAGATAATTAAGTTTTGATAAATCAAATAATAATAATCTGCTTCATAAAAAGTGTTCGAGAAGCATCCACCAAGTTGGCAAGCAAATGAAGAATATTCAGTTATATTTACAAAACTATTGTGGTCTAATGACTTATAATAGAAAAGGTGGTACATTAACTATAAGTAGCAGTTCTCAAGCATTTTCATAGTGTGGGTCACATCTAAAACTGCCTCATGGACCACCTTCTTTCCAATTCATGATTGCAGGGGCCTACCCCCCATCCACTGGCAATCAAACATTATCCCTCACGTCCACACCAACTGATTACAGAAAATATTAGGAAAATAATGAATGTTTGATTTCTTAATGCAATTTAGCTGCGAGAGACTGAGAGTCAACATCATGTGAGGATCCAGCTCTCTACAAATCCAGTTGTGCTCCACGGACAACTTGTTATCCACTAACCATGCACAGAATTTTGGGACCACTGAACTAGAGGAGAACAGCAATGAATAATTCCTCTAGCTACCCAAGTACAAATATATACACAAAATTTTTAAGCTAGGAGAATTATTATCTGAAGAGACTAAATTAAGAAGTATAATCTCTTAAAAATGCCTGTTAAAAATTACACACACACACACTATTTCCAATACAAATGTTAACTCACCTTGACATATGGTGGGGCAAAAGATGATAAATGCCACTTCACTTCTTCATTCCCATGATTTTCAATCTCTAGGTAATTTTCTAACAGAAAAGCATCAGATTAGTAAACAAAGTGAGAAATTTAGTATGCGTGTTTTATAAAACTCTGAGTCTTTATACCTTTAAATAAAGAGTGATGAAGAATAAATTATATTGTTGACAAGAGTAGTAACAACTTATGAACAACCTTCATATCTCAGAGTACCAAATAACGTGCTTTGCTTGTTTAACCTGTAATGTGGATTTAAACCTATTATTCTTCATCATCTAATGAAGGATCATATGGACACATCTACAAAACCTAAAGCCTCAAACTAAAGTTGTCCTTGAAATCCCTGGTGTTTCTCAAAATTGAATCTGAATGGTATAAGCTACCTTCTCATGGTAAATTGATGAACTCTATCTTCAGAGTATAAATCACTGGCGAGGGACAACTCAAGCATCTAGCTCATCAGACGAATAAGATCTGGCACATATACAGCCTTTGCACTTTAGCTGATGCTAGGTAGCTCAATGGCTAGTTTGTGCTAGAAAACTTGTTGTTGTAGACAGAATACAGCATAATGAATGGCAGCTAGGTTTACTAGCTCACCGAGATGTAGACAATCCAAACTCAGTACATTGAGACCTGGGCAGATGTCTCCACATTACTGGATAAGCCGATCCAAAAAACTCACAAGTAGAGAAGCACTTCTGACCCGTTCCCAAATAATGGTATTTGACTGTCCAAGGTACGACACTGCCATAGCTGGCAATAAATACTACAAACTCACTCTTTACATCTTTGTCAGGGCTGATCCTACTATTTTTTCCTAGACATGTGATGCCTTTTCCTTTAAGTCCAGACCATGGGAAAAATAGAATCAAAATTTCCAGCACTGACATTTTAACTACTAAAGCTTTGATGCTTGCTGCACAGAGCAGCTGCTGAAGCTTCACTCTGGGAGTATTTGAGTGAAACCTGTATCCAAGTCTCCAACACAACCCTAACTCCAAACATGGTGAAAACTCAATGTGGACCATGAAACAATAACTTTAACCTGAAAGAGGTCAAGAATAATCACCTGATGGCACTCTCAGGAGATGGGTCAAAGTTACATCTTGGAACACATTTCACACCTTGAAATATCATGAATCTTTCCCAAGCAAATAAAGCCAGTACTCTTAACAATACCTTCAAAAATCACATTTGCTTGAGGTAGCATCTTAAGGAGTCTAGCTGCTTATATGAAACTAGGCAGACATTTACACGGGGTGGAAGGGAAAAGAACATCCATCTCAGTTTCACAAACTACATAGCATCCCCTCAAAATAATATAATAGGGGGAAAAAAATTGATCAAAGAAGCCTAGAAAATTTTTGGAGTATTATGATTCAGTAAACTATAAAGCCAATGCATCACTATGTAACTCCTGATTTATTAGCTGTAATAAATGGCTGATATTGGTGAAAATTCAGTAGATACCTAGTGGTGAGGCAATTTAATACAATAGTTTTGCACATTCTTGGACTTACAGAAACAGACTGAGGATTCACAAACTACCAACAATGTTGACAAGGCTGATTCCCTACTCTGGCACTTGGAGTGCAGAAAGTGGGGGCCCACGGGGATTCTAAAAATTAATACTGGCCATTCCATGCTGGTATTAAACTCCCAAGGTCACAGTTTCTGTCTGACCTTGGATGGCTAGATGCTGCCATCACCTAATGCAAAAAACAAAATAAAAAAAACAAAAACGAAAAACCCTAAACCATTGGGACCGAGAGAAGAAGCACTTGGGAATTCCTCCTTGTGGGTACCTTCAAGCCCTTTCACACACACACCCCAACCCGGGAAGAGCTGAGGGGGAGAGGGGTAAAAAAAGGAAATCAGCTGTTGCCACCAGCTAATTAAACAGCATATGCAGAAACCCCTTCGGGCACCAAAAATCCAATCCTATTCTTAAAAAAGTAATTTTTTTAAAAAAGAAAAAGAAAATACATCTGGAACTTATGCTTTTGCTAGATTTAAAAAACATCAAGAATAACCTTATTGAGGTCCAGCTCAAACTTACAAGCAAAACAAAAAGTATTTGAGGTTAGCACAGAGGAGTCCACAAGCCAGTAAGAAATAAACAGAATAAACCTAATTGTGTCTTCATAGAAATTCCCTAATTTATTTGCTTATCTGAAACCCCAGATACGTAATCTCTAGATATGATCTGATGGTTTTTCATACCTGGCTTAAAGCTTCTCACAGCATAACTGCTGCCCTGTTCCCCTTGTCTCTGGAGAACCATAACACCCAGACAAAGGGAACCTTTTCCCCAATATTAAGAAGTGCTAGCCCTCCCATTAGCTCTTTTAATCAGATGCCCACTCCTTTCCTTTTACCTGTGGGCTTGTTAACCTTTAACAGATAAAGCAAGTAGAGAACAGCTACTAAGAGGAATTTTATAGCTAACTGGCTTGTTGGGTGTCCACAAAAGGGAGCTAACCCCTCCCTTCCCTTCATTTATCACAAATGTCCTCTTAGAGAAACATGATCTATGAAACTTCTCAACACCGGGGTATTTGTATACAATCTATCAGAAATTTATGTAGCTGTGTTCAAAAAAATTAAGAGCTCTGCAGACATAAAACTGTCATTACATGAAATTACATCAAAAGAGTGGGTTTGACTAGTCATATTAGTCACTAAAGGAATAAAAATGATGAATAAGTTATTTTAAATCTTGCAATGTAACAAACTTAAATGCTGAACATTTGACACTAGCCGAAGTGGTAATTTTATGAATAATTGATATTACCTGAGCTTTCACCAAATCCTGTTTGAGGAAAAATTATAGTTCTATTCTTTATTTCAACTTTTGTTGAAGGTAGCTTTGGAAGTGGTTTTATCATATGAATGACAGATTCAGATGGTGGTGTAAGGACATCAAGCTTTTTAGACGTTGAAATGGCTGAAGATGCATCCTGGGCAATGCCTTCTCGAATCTGAACTTTAATGAACTTTTGCACAATTTTGGGATAAAACAAAGATCAATGTTATACTACAAGTCAATCCAAATGGGTACTACTTATTTACTTTGAGCCACAGATATCCCAACAACAGGCTCTGCTCATGCCCTTCGTCTCAAAACCATGCCTCAATAGTACAAAAGCAGTAACCATGTATCAATGGCTTTAACAAATAGAAAAAATGGTTACTCACCTTCTCAAAACTGGTGTTCTTAGAGATATATGTTGTACATGTCCATAACACTGAAGGTGTGCAGGAGACTCATGCATCAAACGGAGAATATTCCCTAGCACTATCTGTCAAGGTGACTTTGTCCTATCTTGTCTTCTTGTGTTCCATGTCCAGGGTATAAAGGGTGATGTTATCATACCCCTCCCTTCAGTTTCTTAGCACCGAAAACCAAAAGGTAGACTCCAATGTGTTTGGGAAGGAAAGTGGGTCATGTAATGGACATATGTAACACATTCTGAAGAAGTTATGAGAAGGTGAGTAAACTTTTCTTCTTCGAGTGATTGGTTATATCCATTACATTGTAAATGATTATGAAGCTCTTATCAAATGTGTCAGGTCTAAGAGGCTAACTGGAAGGACTTCAAGACTGCTTTTCCCACCTTTGTATCACCTCCTGATGCAGTGTTAAGAGCTTAGTGACCAGTAAATGTGTGGACAGAAGACATCACCGGTCTCCAAATATCCATAATAGGGAGATGCACCACTAATGCTGCCAAGGCTGCATATGTCCTGGTAGTGTATGCCATCAACTTTTCAGGTAGCATCCTGCCCACTGCATCGTAAAAGAGATGCAACTGGCAATCCATTTTGTGAGTCTGAATCATAATTGGGTGTCCCTTCATGTGTTCTGCATTGGAAAAACAACTAGGTATACATCCAGAAAGGTCTGTTCTGTCCAGGTAAAATGACAAAAGCTAAATGCACATCTAGAGGATGCAGCTTTTCTTCATCCTTGTGAAGATATGGCTTTGGTGGGGGAGGAAGGGAGGGACAGGTAAGTATAGAGATTAAGGTGGAAATCTGAAACCACCTTTAACAGAAATTTGGGATGAGGTCTGAGCTGAACTTTGTCCATATTAAAAAAAAAAAGCACTGGGGATCCATGACTGCCTGCAATTCCCTCTCTCTCCTGGCTGAAGTGATGACCACCAGGAAGCCTTTCAGTGAGAGATGCAGAAACAGAGAGATACTACGAGTTTGAAATGGGAAGCTCATAAAAGCAGAAATTTGAAGTCCCAAACAGGTACTGGGTCACAAACAGGAGGGAATAATGTAGCTAGACTGTTAAGTAATCTGGCTGTGATAGGACTGGTGAACTCAGTTTTACCACTGATTTTAGGATGAAATGCTGAAATTGCAGCATTTAACAGAGCTGAAGGATAGAACAGATTGATGCGAGAGAGGGTCAAAAATGTAGGGAAAGGTGACAAGACTCCAGGAAGCTGCCTAGAAAGAGAACTGTTTCCATTTGCTCATGCAAGTAGCCTTCGTAGAGGGCTTCTTGCTATTAAGCAGAACATCCCACACTGCCACTGAACACTGACAGGTACAGATTTCTAATCACAGCATAAACAGTATCAAGGATTGTAGTGATTCTGCCAAGATCAGCAAAGAACAATCCAGTGCCTCAGCTGCAGCAAGAGCCAAATCTTGATGGCCCCCTGAAAGGGCACTGGTGTTAATGGCTCAGGATCAGGAGAGACTTATAAGCCAGTACTGGGGAGCAGCTAGAAGGATGCACTTTAGCATAGATACTGGAGTGGCTTTCAGAGCAGTGCATTTTTCGAGACATTGACAAACCTGATGCTGACTTCCTCTTCTGAGTGAAACTGCTCAGAAGCCCTGGGTCTCTCAGAAAGCTCACCATTGCTGGGTCTGTCTCCCATGGCAGATGAAATAGAGGGAGTGTTGTGGAAAGAAGTCTTTAAAGCACAAGGGGACTCAGATGACGGTCTTAAGGTAGCCCCCATAAGACACTGGGGTCATTTCTGTCTGTTTCTTTCTTCTGGTTTTAATGCCTCTGCAGATGGTCTCAAACATACCCTTCACCTAAGCATTTCAGAAAGCATGAATGCCACTGATGGCCTGGGTTTCTAGCAACAGAAAGAGGATTAAAGCTGAGGTACTGTGACTTAAAGAGTTAGCTGGTACCCAGCAAGGCCCAGAGGCCCAACTGAGCCTAAACTCTAAGCAAAACAAAAATAAGAGATTTCTAAAAAATAAAATAAAAATATATGTCCAAAGGACCAGCAAACCATTAGGTAAGATACTTAGCTCTTAAACAACCTCTGAACTCAGAGCCCTGTCCAAAAGCAGCAAGAAGGAACTGAAGTTGGGGTGCGATGACTCCACCCTTTTTAAAATCAGAGAGCCAGAGGAGACTGAAAGAGTAGAGCTGTCCCTATGGATATCGTTAAGGAAAACTCTCCTACGCTGATACATGAGACACACCCCTACTGTGTAATGGACATATGCACTCTCAGAATCATTCCGTTTCTTCCACTAATTTAGGGACTAAAACTGTTCCAGTATGAAACTCTCAGCTGAAAATTCTTCAGTGAGCATGGTCACACGAGCAGAATAATATAACTTTAGAAAGCTTTTTAGTCACATTATTCTTCCTCTCTCTTGAGATGACAATACATGTCTTTTAATCTGGTTAATTTGATTTTACATTTCTTATGTCAGTGAATATGCCATCCTATCCTTCATCCTTGGTTTCAAAAATCTTCTCTAAGTAAACCATTAAAGAAAAATAGTTTGAAGAAAAGATAATTCTAATGTGTATTTATCTTTCTGACTGTAAAAAGTTTATATTAGAAAACAAATGATCCACTATAGTGTCAAAATACTAATAATTTCAGTCAGGTAACTCCCTATGTAGTTTACCAGATTTTATTCTTCCTCCCGTAAAAGTAGCAATGACATTTACTTGAGAAACACTTTCAGATGCCCATAAACAATTCTGAAGATATGTGGTCTCAAGTTTAAAATGTTGTATGCATTGTAAACAATGTTTCACAAACAAGGATGGAAGCATTTACCCAAAACCTACTAGCCTGAGAACTAAGCTTAAACAGTCAAGATGAAAAATACTAGTGACATGATGCCACTTCAAAGAGGCTATGCCCCCTCCTCTAACAGAGGTCTTCGTATTTTAGTATCACATATCCACTGAGATACTAAATTAAAGTACAAAGTGTAAGTGCTTAACAGGTGTGTGGCAATTTTAGATATAACTCAGTCAATTTTAGGAGCCCACCATTCTTCTTCAAAAACTGACAATCCCTATCAAACCAAGAACCTATGGATCCCAAAACGATAGCTTTAAACTATTCAATTAAATGAAATATTCCCCATTAAATGTCAGTTACCTATCTTTACATTTAAATAAACCCCTACTTGAATAGTTTTATCCTCAAAGTGTTTTATCATCATCTTTACAGGCTTACTTTTCCCATGAAAGTCTGTTCTGCAAGTTTAGTGGAATGGTAAAGTAATGAATTGGGGTCCCAAAATTAAACTGACTTTTAGCAATATGGTAACCAACAATTATCGCATCTTTAAGAAAACGACTTTTACCTTTTGTCCATTGTCACAATGTACATAAATTAAACCACTCCAAGGAAATACTGAAGGCTTTGTAGCAAGTGATGGATTAGGACTCACAAGAATTAAGATATTGGTCCTAAACAAAAAATAAAAAAGCCGGTAAAAACTAGAGTATCTACATACAAAACTGAAAATCAATACTGTTAATTCTCTTTGCACATTGTAACAACTCATGACATATAAAAATCACTGAACACTATTTAAGTAAGAACAAACATTAGATATAAGACTTTAAAGTTCTAGATCTTAATGCAGTGGGTAAACGTAATTCCTATTACTAAATTTATATCCTAGGTATTACTGCAATTTATCATTCCTGTATGTTTCAAAACCTTGATTGTAACTGCATATACGTGTTATGTAAGTGCCAACGGTTGTAAAAGTTGTCCTCGGCTGCCTTGGAGAAAGCAGGGAGCCAGCTAATATTCCAGAACCCCTAGAAAAGCTAGTTTTGTTGTGCTCATTGAAGGTAGGACGTAAGGACTTGTGGGCTCTAGTTTGTACTGTGGGGAATGTGATCTGGGTAAGCAATATTTGAGGCACCCTTTAAACCAGTCAACATAAAATCCAACTTCTCTTTTTTCTTGCAGTTACCACTGATTTTAGTGAAAATAAAAGCATTCCAATTTCACTGAAGCTCCGCCAATCCTAACGCAGGGCCAGAGGGATGCCTTGAAGTCTCAAAAATGTATTCTTTTTCCCCCATGGGTCACAGTAGCATTGAGCCAGATATTGGGAGGTGTGCGGTTTGTGCTGGGACTGCGGACTAACCATCCTCTTTTGTCCCAGCATATAGATGTCAAGAGAACGGAGAGTGGCTTGAGAATCTTTCTGTGTGTGAAGAGAGGCATCAATCTTTTCCACAAAGAGTTTAGTGCTTTCAAAGGGAAGGTTTTGATGGTTGACTGTACCTCCTTCAGGAAGCCCAAGAGATGGAACCATGATGTACGTCGCAACACCTCCGCTGGAGATGGACCTTGCTACTGTGTTGAGGGCAGACTGTAGCATTGTTTTGCTACAAACTGTCCCTCCTGAACAATGGCCTGGAATTGGTCACAATGTGATTCAGGTGGCTTCTCAATAAAATTGTTCGTTTTCTAATAGTTTACGTAGTCGCATTTAGCTGCCAGGGCTTGGTAGTTGGCGATTTGAAACTGACATGTGGCCAAGGAGTACACCTTCCTCCTGAAAACGTCAAAACACTTTTACTCCTATTGCAGGGAGTGGACCTCATCTCGTGTTGACAGCCATAGCAATTAACAGCACTCACCACAATGGAATTGGGTGGAAGGTGGAAGAAAATGATCACAGTCTTCCATGCTGGGATGTAATATTTGTGTCCCCCTGCTTGCAGGTAAGTATCACCAATGCTGGGATTTGCCAACTAGTTCTAGCTGGCTCCAAAATGGCCTCACTAATGAGAAGGCACCCCTCTTTCCCAATCATACCTCGTGATAAGATCCTTCATGAGAGGCTTTCTACACTGGAAAACTGACCAGCAGAACTACAGCAATATAATATACCAATATATGTACGTTGCTGTAACTTACTGTGTGGACACTTTTCTGGAATAAGTGACTTTACTCCAGCATAAATACTCCATACAATTACACTGGAAATGAAAATCACATTTATTCTAGAAGCGTGTTTACATTTGGAGTTATGCTTGCATAGCTATAGTGGTATGTGCTTAGTGAGAAATTATACAACTGATCTCAAAGACTTAGATAAATCATATCCAGTTTTCATTTGCAACTACAATTGTTCAACACCAAAAATAATAGTAAAATAGCTAATATATTAGGACCTATGCGGTGTGAATATTCATAAAAGATCAAATTTTTACCAGATTCACTGAACAGCAAGAAAATACACTACCATCTGCAAAAACCCACTTACCTTTCATAGTAGAAAAAGAACAATGAAAAGAGACTTACTCTGGCTCAATAACTCCATGTTGAGGTGTTATTGTAAGACAATGAGCTGGCCAAGAAAGTTCAAATTTCAATGACCTATTACAACTGTTCCTAATTTGTATATGTCCAGTTTCTGCTGTTCCACCTATTGTACAATACAAAAAATGTTTTAGTTCAGCTATAAAATGTTATATGAATAAAAATACAGCAGATCAAAATCTGACAGCTCCATTGATTAAGGAGGAAACTGTTTTCTGTTTAACATCCCTCTGTCATGTTTCTTAGCTTGGTGGTGGTTCTTGCTGGCAATGGAGCACATTTTAGAAATAATTTAATCTTAAAAAAATCTCTGTTTCAGGACACGTTCTGGCAACTCAAGGTATTTTGAAAGCAACTTCAATTGATAAACCAAAACCACAAACTATTTGGTGAGGAAATTCAATAGAACTGTAGTAAAGGTATCACCAAAGCCAAAACTTAAATAGTACAGTAAGTTAGGAACACTCTCTAGTTAGACCAGTTATTTTGCTTATCCAAACTTAAAAAAATACTCACTAATAGAAGGAGATGTCAAAATTAAGTGTTCAGGCTGAACCGCCCATGTCTCTCGAGAAATCAATTTATTCTGAACAGGGTCATCAGTATTTAAAGATAATGGGGGACCCTGAGGTCCTTTAACTGGAAGAACATCCAAAGTTGTGTTGGTATGCGTCTCTGAACTTCCAAGTCTGAAATGAAATCATGAAATAAGAATGAGCTTTTACTGCACACAAAAGTAATTTCTTTATGCAAAGTTAGTTAACCATGGTAATATTGTTTTTGTTTTGAGCACTACTTTGATTTTCTGATTTTAGCATCTAAAACTAGTATGTAGTCTCAGTTTACTAGGGCCTCAATTTCAATTAACGTTTCCATTAATAGGAAATCATTCAGTAGCCACATGAAATTGACATGACAGTGAGTAGTTTAGTTTACATAAAGTTTGAAAAGTAGAAAATATTCTTTGAGAATGCTGCATTTCAGTAACTGGTGAGGGAAAATTACTTGTTGATAATTTGGAATTTCATAGTAGTTCCTAACATCTAACCCAGCAATAGCAATTATTGACAGCATAATAGCTCTACCTACCAGAAGTCAGTCTACTTTTGACGTTACTACTTTTTTCCCCCCAGTTTGACATTTCCAGAGCAAAGTATTACATAGTGAGGTAACAACTCGAAGTAACAGTCTGAAGGAAGGCAGGAGCGAGAGAGGATAGAAGAGGAAAACTACAAACAAATGCTACTTGCAATTAATTTTCCCTTGATGTACTTTACTTCCCACCCAGAAACAATTTTTCATAACGACTAACTTGTCCATAGTGTGTCTCTTTGGCATGTTGTAATTCTAAGAACACCCCAGTGCCAAATGGCATGCTGTTGTCATGATACATACCCAAAAGGTGGCATGTAATATATCACTGGAAAACATTGATCATTAATATTTTTGTGGGATTGTATATCCAGTAAACACACAAAGGGCTTCATATAGATAAGGGCTGGAAAAGTTCTTAAAATGTATTTGCAAGCAATGTGTAAGCTATGTTAGTTCCAGATAAAAGGATGTGGTTCCACCTGCCTGAATGTGTGCCTGATGTAAATTAAGCCAAGTGCCACTGAATTCTAAAAAAAGCATATTTACATTCAAGGTTTTTTAAAAAAAGCTAATTAGAAGAGCAAATGAAGACAGACAACTATTTAAATTTCAATGGGAATGGAAACTGCACCCCTAGGAAGCCTTCCTGTCTCTTGAAGGGTCAGTGAACTTTGGTAAGATATAAGGAGAGAGAAAAAGCCATTTTGGCATCCATCACGTGAGGGACTAAAGGGGTCAGAGCTCTTGAAATCATAGAACGTTGGATCCTTCAACCAAGGGTACTGAAGTCTCTGGGAGTTGAATATAGGTGAGAAACAAGCTTAAGCGAAGATTGTAACTTGGTGAAATCAAATTTTAGTCTTAGAATTGTATTTTTACTTTTGTTCACTTGTAACACTTTCAGTCTTTATTCCTTATATTTGATATCACTTAAGCCTATGACCTTTTGTTTGGTTTTACTTTTACTATGAAACAATTCAGTGCTTTGATTAAAATAGTATTTGTTAATGCAGTTAAGGTAATTAGCTACAGGGCACTGTCTTTTTAAGGGGGCAAAAAAAATTCTGTAAACTTCAGCAAAGGGCTGCACGCTATAGGGCAGATGGTTATGGAGAAATGCAGGACTGAAGGGAGTTGGGTCATCCTGCAAAAAGTAACTGGGAAGTGGAAGCCAGGATATGACCTGCATGCTTGTATTCTGGATATTGGTGTCAAGGCTGTGAGCCAGAGCAGTCTAACACTTAAGGTGCAGTGTTGGCGGGGCAGGTGGTAACAATCCACCTCCAAAATGTGATAATGTATACTGTCCTGAACAAATCTTTTAGACAGGGAAGTTGAAGTCTTTGAGGGTACAAGACACCACATGAACTAGCAGGGTAAGGCATTCATGAACTGATCGCTGAGGGCTCTGAGTTGATTGATTAAAACTATTCATGTATCGAGATCTATTCAGAAGTAGACAAGCTCTGGCTCTGAGTCCAGGGTTGAGCTAATAAATTCTGTGGTCTGCAATGTGACTGTCAAGCCATGGTGTTGGAAGTGTGCTGCTACTATTTGGAACAACTTTGTAATGATTCTGGAAGCTGTTAGTCCAAAGGTAGCTGTACTGATAAACATATGGACCTTATCAGTCCATAGGAAGTGAATCACAGGAAGGTTCTGTGCAATGGGTGGATGATAATATGAAAACAGGTGTCCTTTACATGGAGAGCCATGAACCATGGGTTGGACGGAATTAGTAATGACAAGGTGACCATCTGGAATCTCAATCTGCAGATGAAGACTAGGTCTGTAGAGGTGTAGGATGGGTCTCTATCCTCCGTTTCTCTTGGGCATGAGGAAATATATAGAATAAAATGCATTTCCCCGATGCTGAGGTGGCATCAGTTCTATGGATCCCACTAAAGTAGAGTGTCTACCTCTTGAATGATTATCTACTTGTGAATGTTCCCTGAAAAATGAATGGGAAATGATTTGTACAGTGTAGCTGAACTGGATTATATCAAAGACCCATTTGTCTGTAGTTATGATCCAGAAGGTCTGGGAAAACTGGGCTAGGCAGCCACCAAACTGCGTGTCTGGGTTAGAATGAGATCGCATCTGAACTGATTTGCAGCTCTTGGAAATCCCGTCAAAAGTAACTTCTGGCTGAAGGTTGTGATTGAAAGGAAGATAAGGGAGAAAGAGGAAAGGGGAGTGTTATGCAAGTCTCTCTGCACCCTCTGTCACATCACAGCCTCTTTAGTGACAGAAGACTTGTGGTAATTGTGTCAGTTTATATGGCTATGTTACTTCCTCTTCAGTGACGGTGGATATGAATTCAGGGTAAATACGGTTGCCTTGAGTCCTTTAATGAGTGTAAAGACTCACTTTTTAAATTAAATAAATTATTTCCATCAAAGGGCATATCCTCTACAGTCGATTGAACCTCTCTAGGTATCCTGAGGAATGCAGCCAGAATTCACAATGCATCCCAAAAGCCATCAGCTGTAGAACTTGTGTTGACTGAAGACATTCTGGCCAGACTATTCTCATCATTAAGGGCCTGAAATTGTATGCTATCCTCTGGATAGAGCTTGTGCCTGAATTCTGAAATTTTTAAAGAGTTGACAAAATCTCTAATTAGTAAGACCTGGTAATTACCTATTTAGAATGCAGGCTGGAAAACAAATACTCTCCCTTCCAAGAAGGTCTATACACATTTGGCCTCTTCATCTGAAGGAGTGGACCTGGGAGTGGTTGCATAATCCTGTCAGCGGCTGTCTGAACTAAAGATTTCAAGGCAAGATGAGTAAATATAAACTTTGTTCCCTTGGCTGGAACAAAGCTCCTCGTTTGCCCTCTGGGGCCTGGTACACAGGTCTCTGGAGTATGCCACTTCATCTTGGCAGGCTTCAAGAGGGCTTTGTTAACAGAGTTAACAGTTAAATTGATACTATCAATCAAGGATTGAATAAAGATTAGGAGTGGCTAGCTAACTACAAAAGCAGCTTCTCTTCTCTCACTATTCACACCTCCAATTCAGCTGCTAGAGGAACATCTCACCCTCCCTGATTAGAGATAACAAGCTGGTTCAGCCTCATTGGACTAACCCTTTTATCTCCCACCTGGTTCTTGCCTACCTATTTATACCTGCCCCTGGATACTTCCACTGCATGCATCCAACAAAGTGGGTACTAGCCCACGAAAGCTTATGCTCTAATACATTAGTCAGTCTTTAAGGTGCCACAGGACTCTGTCACTTCTGTTAACAGAGTGTGTCTCTATTAGGTCCCATAGTCTAACATATTCGGGAGTTTGTGGGGTGTCAGCATTCTCTCCCCACTCTGAACTCTGGGGTACAGACGTGGGGACTCACATGAAAGACCCCCTATGCTTATATTCTACTAGCTTAGGTTAAAAACTTCCCAAGACACAAATTCCTTTCCTTGTCCTTGGACAATATTGCTGCCACCACCAAGTGATACACACAAAAATTCAGGGGAGGGGCATGTGGAATTTCTATCCCCCTAAATATCCTCCCCAGCCCCTTCACCCCTTTTCCTGGAGAGGATTGAGAATAAAATATCAACGAATTGACTTAGCAATGTGAGTACAGATCAGACCCTTTATCTTTAGGGCACTAAAATTAAATCTGGTTCTTAAAAGAACTTTATAATAATAATAATAAAAAAAGGTAAAAATCACATCTGAAAAATCAGGATGGAAAGTAACTTTACAGGGTAATACAATTTAACACACAAAAGAGTCCTCCCCTCTGGACTCAGCTTCACAGTTACAAAACCAGGAATAAAAATACATTTGTAGCATAGGAAAATTCACAAGCCAAAACAAACCATAACCTAACACATTTCTTTGACTTTCTACAATTTCTGTAATTTTAGATGGAACATTCCAGGTATGTTTTCAGGAGATGTACCTGCTTGGTCTTTCCCTCCATTTGGAGGGGGAACAAATAAAGAGCCACAAACCTATTCCTTCCCCCAAGCTTTGAAAGTATCTTCTTTTCTCATTGGCCCTTCTGGTCAGGTGCCAACTAGGTGATTTGAGCTGCTTAACCTCTTACCAGTAAAGAAATTCAGTACAGCTGCCAATGAGGGATTTTGCATTACCCTTTTCTTTATATGACACAAGCATCTCCTCTGTTTCCTCCAGAGGAATCTAGAGCTCATCTGCAACTCTCAATAAATCTTGAAACTGTTTATGGTCAACTGGCAGAGATGAGGAGGCAAGGGCAAATGCCTCAAAGAGATAAAGCTACTCCTGTTGGAACTCACACTACCTTTTCCTCAAGTTCCTGAGAGCGCTCTGGCTGATCTCTTGGGTGGGAAGGGCAGAGGATGGATGGACAGATGGCTCTTGATAAGCATGTACCAATACCAGATAGATAATGGTACTGGCTGTTGTGCTAGTCTTGGCTTGTGTTACTCCATTCTTGGTATTGACAGTCCTTCCTCTGTCAATGGTGCAAAGGCTCTCTGACTCCTCAAAACCTGTGGGATAATACTGTACCCTTTATAGGTTCTTGAACCTTAGAACAGAGCACGAAGAGTCACTGAGAAGGATATCGGGGAAGTACCCCCTTTTCATTTAGGTGGTACTAGAAGGGGATTTTTCCTTTAGGCTTTTTAAGAGGGCTTTCTAGCCTCATGATGAGCTGGGGAGAGGGCTTATCTCTAACTTTGCTCACCCATGTGTCAGAGGTGACAATGCTAGGTGGAACATTCCTTAACATCTCTGCATGATGAGCAGAGGGGGTCTGCCCACTTTGGATCAGACGGAGGCCTGATTAAATAAAACACACTTCTTGTGGAGCATCCTAAGTTTGAATTCCCATGCTTGCCAGGTTCCACTGGGCACAGAGTGGCACATACTGTACTCAGTCAAAATATGAGCTTCTCCAAAGCAGTAAGGCACCTTTGATGGCTGTTGCTGACCAAGAATTGTCTCCTGCCCCAGAAGCATCATAAAGCCTGGGATCTTGGGCATATTGTGAGTCCCATCGGGATTGGGGCAGCCCTAGAGTGGAAGAGGTCCCTAAAAACCAACAAAACTAATCAGAATTAATATCCAAGTAAAAAAAAAAAAATTTCTTTAGCAATGTTTACAGGTTCAAAGTTACAGGATCACCTCTCTGGACAATGGAGAGTTCCCTCAGTCCACGCAGTGGCAGAATGGAACTGGAGAGGCACTCAGGCTGTACCACTCCTTAATTCCTCAATTCAGACTATGAGAGGTTGCAACCATGGACAGACAGACATCATTAGCAGAAGTCTTTCAGTCTTAGGCACATGGAGCACATGCATAACCCACAAAGAAATACACTTGGAGACCAAACTCAAAGAAGCAGAGATTTCACTCAGGAAACCAGCAACAAAGCTTTGGAATGGACGACTCCTTGTATCCCAGGCCATACCCACCCTGCTGCTACATTTCAGACACAGCACTGATGGAGGACTCTGTACTGTTATCCAAGATATGGTCCAATATGTTGCACTTTAAAAAAAAAAGAGGGGGGGGGGGGGGCCACACAACCTAGTAATCTTTGGGATTTAAACCCTCCCAGTCCAAATCAATAAGGGCTGTGCTGGATGCTTTAGGGACTACACAAGAAAGTAAGGAGCAGGCTCTAGAAAGTATCAAATCTACCCTAATCTGGGAGATGAATTAGCAGCAAGTGGGAGAAAAACCACCTTAGCAATTCTTGCAGAATTTAAATCCTGCCTACATTATACCCAGAGTTTAAAGTTGCAGCCAGGCGCAAGACCCTTCCCAGCAAGTCACAAACTTTTGTTTCATTACTCAAGGACAATTATTTTAGGCCAGAAAAAATAAGCCATTCTGCAACTTCATTTATGGATATCACTAGTAAAGTAAGGACCTGACAAGCCTGAGAAAGAGGAAGTACTCTTCTCAGAATCCTCACAGGTAGAGACACAGCACTTCAGTAGCAGGTGGCATTTAATACATGCAGGGAGAATTTGCTTCAGAATTATATTAGACAGTGAGAGCCCTAGAGGGAACTGATCTGCACAGAAATGGAGAAGATCTGAAATACTGGAATATGCAGCAGTCAGTTCTTGTGTTCCTCGCGAGAGCAGCCTTTATGATACTAGCAGGGGTGGAGGGGAGGGGGATGGGACGGGGGGAGGCGGGGACACCAAACATATTAACAAAAGAAGGGTGGAGATTTTACCCAATAAGATTATCCCAGATCAAAGAAGCACAAAGTTTCTGAAAGTAAAGAAAAGCCCGCACAGTTGGGTTTATCGTGGTGATGATGCAGCCTGCCAGGGTTCTGTCATTTGGACTGAGACTCCCACACAGCTTTATCTGGACAAGAAGCTCTAAAGTTAACTTCATGGCCTGGAAGCCAAGACAAGCATCACTTCTTGGAGACAGAACTGAATCTTAAGAGCACTCAGTTCTCAAAGGTTCAGAACCTTTGAGGAAGACTGGTGAGGGAGACAGGGAGAAAGAGTGGATGATGTTCTGCTCTCTCTTGTAGGGCTGTCTCACTAGAGAGCTTAGAAACACATCTCAGCAGCAGAAGTTTCCTAGACTCACTTGATTTTTCTCTTTTCTTCCCTATTAAGTTCAGAAGGTGGAATAGGAGGTTAGGAAGGACAGAACAATAGCTGAGAACTGAAGTATAAGGTAGCATTTTATGTTTCCAGGTGAGGAGGCAGAGAAAAGATCACACTGACACATATATCAGACCTGATGATAAATGTTTTGCCTCATTGCATTCGGTAGGTGGTGCCATGTTTGTCACTAGCTAACTGTTGGACATGAGAAAAGAAAAACCAGGACAAATGTACTTTGACATATCTAATGGAGTTCCACAGAACTGCCCCATAGTCCTCACAAAACTGATCTCTGAACTGGAACATTAGCAGTTTGAAGGAAAGTTGACTTCTGGATTGATATTATTCCTTTAGGGAAGCAGTGTGGGTTCCACAATCCTCAAGAGCTTTGTATGGTAGACATGTCAGTGTAATAGCTGATCAGTTCCCCATAATAAGTTTATTCTCCTCACAGAGGCATCAAAACTTCACTAGCTTCTCCCTCCAACCCCCAAACAAAGCCTTAATCCAGGGGTGGGCAAACTTTTTGGCCCGAGGGCCACACTGGGGTGCAAAATTGTGCAGAGGGTCAGTTAGGGAAAGCTGTGTCGCTCCAAAGAGCCTGGCCCCACCCCTATCTGACCCCCACCCACTTCCCACCCCCGACTACCCCCCAACCCACCCCCTTTGTCCCCGATCCCCCCCTCTGGAGACCCCCCACGGCTCCACCCCATATTTAAGCCCTCCATTCTTTGTTCCCTTACTGCCCCCTCCCGAGACCCACTCACTCTAACCACTGCCTCTGGGACCCCATCCTTTCTTCCAACTGCCCTCCCCAACACCCTCCCACCCTAACCACCATCCCCAGGACCCCACCATCGAAGCCACTCAACCTCCCGGCCCCCGCAGTTCTTGCTTACCACGCTCAGCCTGGCAGGTCCCAGTGCTCGGCTGTCCTCTGGGCGGGAACAAGCCCCGCGGCTCCCTGCTGCTTGGCCCGGCCCCCGGGGCGGGGAGTGCCGGGCCCCGTGGCTCCCCGCTGCTCGGCCCAGCATCCGGGGCCGGGAGCATGGGGCCCCGCGGCTCAGGGCAGGGAGTGCGGAGCCTCGCAGCTCTCGGCTCTACCCTCCCTCCCAGGAGCACGGGACGCAGTTTGCCACGCTCACCCGCCCCTGGGCCAGGTTGGTAGGGCCACCGGCCCCGCTTCCCGGCCGTCCGTGGGCTGGATAAAAATTGCCGGTGGGCCACATGTGGTCTGTGGGCCGTAGTTTGCCCACCTCTGCCTTAATCTCTCAGATGAGGGGCATAATTTACACACTCTCTTCGCCAGCTGACAGAATGCAGCAAAAAAGATAATAAATTCTAAACTGATAAACTGCTGCACCCCTGCCTCCAATTTATGGCTATCACAGTTGTATCAGAATGTACATCAAAATTCAAAAACAAGATCTATTGTAATAGTCAACTTAGAAAACACCATTTTCAAAGTACTGCCAAAACCCTTCCTAATCCATAGAGAAATGAGGGAGTGGAAATATAAAGAAACTACAGCTGAACTTTTTGATCTAGTTTTTGTCACCGACAGTTTCACTGTCCAATACACCAGTACCTCTAAAAAGCCTTATCAAGCTTTTAATGTGAAAAGTAACACGACACCCCAAATTAGCAGCAAACCAAAGATTTTATATGTATTAAAATAACGTTCACTTTACCTGTCTGATTCCAAGCTACATCCTGGAGACTGCTGAAGACAATCCCTCTTAAAACTGGAATCTCCAACCACGGAAAGAATAACTTTACGCATATTTCCATAAAAGAGCTCAATGTCATTTGTCCTTTGTGGTAGGTCATACACTAAGAAAAGATATTTTGAAGGATTAAAAGGAAAAAAAAATCTAAAAAAGATAATGTATAACAATTATGTATTGTAATTGTGAAGTGATAGGCTAGAAGTTTCAGAAGAGATACCCATAATAAATGAATAAATGGATTGTGTAACCTAATAGAGTTTGCATTACTGAACCTAAAATAGACTCGTTTTTGGAAAATAAGTCTTGGTTGGCTTCCAACTTGCAGACATGACCTAACAAACAAAGGACCCAATAAAAGCCTCACCATACAGCACATTTAGTGTTTCTGCATATTTGGATTGAAAGGTTGTATTAAGGATATTTATGTTTCTTCTACATTTTTATGTAGATGCTAAAGGGCTACGATTTTAGGCTCACCAGTCACAATCAAATAGTTTGGGCAGTTTAAAAGGTAAAATGGTGTAAGAAATAGAGGTTATTCACTTATAACTGGAGGTCTTAGAGATGGGAGGTCCTTAATACTATTTCACTCAAGCCTACACCCACCATTCACCTGAGTCTGGAGATTTTTTACTAAGCTGTGTCTGTTGGTCCACGCTTGCACAGCTATTCTCCTCATGCTCCAAATCATGGGTATAAAGGGCAATGTAGATCAACGCTTATCCATTTTTTTAGTTTACTGCAAATCCAGATTATAATCTGCAGCAGAGAGTATGGAGGTGGAGAAGTGGAATACAGATAAAAGACCACACACGTCAAAGAACATTCAGTTATACACAAGTAACCTCCATTTCTTGTTTGGGTGATGGTCCCTATGTGTATTCCACACGTAGGACATTAGCAAGCAGTAGTCAAACAGGAGATGTGCGAAGATACAGAAGTGATAGCTAACAGTAAAACTGCTGTCCCCACAGCTAAATCTGTAGAAGACAGCTCAACCAACACAATCTCTCTTGAAGGTGTGCAAGGAGCTCTAGACAGCTGCTGAACATCTCTCCAGTAGACCTTGCTTGCACTTTGGTGGAATGATCCCTCTCCCGTCTGGGGGAGGGATGTGAACTAGTTTTTAGAGATACACCACCAGAGATCCATTTACAAAAAGTTTCTGCACAGGTGACCCCTTGACCTCTCTGCAATGGAAACAAATAGTTTAGGTGTCTTTCTAATTGCCTTCGTTCTTTGAAAATAAAAGGCCAGTGCCTTTGGATGTCCAGAGGACGAAACTTCCTCTCTTCATTAGAAATATAGTTTCAGAAGAAAAATTGTAAGTGGATGTGAAACTTAAAGTTACCTTAGAGATGAATTTCAGGTTGGGGCTCAATGAAGCTGTATCTCTTTGAAAACTGGTAGGCAGGGGGTCTGCCATGAGTGTTCCCAGATCACTGACTCTTCTGGTTAATGTTATGACGAATAGGAAAGCAACTTTCATTGAAATATAGGTACAGAAGGCTTAAAGGGTGGTCTGGTGTGACAAAAGAACGAAAGTTCCACTGGGATGTGAGCTTCAACACCAAAGGGGGAAGGATCGAAGAAAGCCATTTAAAAACGTAGTTGTTGCAGGATAACTTAAAAATAGTGTGGCTGTCAACAGGGAGACAGTGTCTTAACAGTAAGTATATATTCCAGAAGAGCAGATCCGAGAAGATTCTAGAAATAACTGGTGTCAATGAGCCTGAGAGGAGAAATGCTTCAATTTAGCTAAAGAACATCTTCTGGTAGACTCTTTCCTACTCTGATTGACAATGGATTGCACCATTTTGGAATATGAACGCTCTACATCTGCTGCCCATCCAAATACTAGCTCCTGAGGTGCAGCAGTTCTGGGTTGGGATGCCTGAAGGTTTGCTTGTGTTAGAAGATCTGGAAATGGGTGAATGCTTATGGGTAGACAAGTGAGAAAAAAAAGTTACTAATTTTCCCTAAATGTTTTCTTTGAAATGTGTTGCACATATCAATTCCACCTTTGGTGTGAGCATGCGTACAGTCTCACTGGAAATTTTTCTCAATGGTACCTATTGGGCAGCTCAGCACCTCTGTTGCCATGCACATGGATATAAAGGAACCAGCCCCCCAAGGCTCCTCAGTTCCTTCTTGCCAGACAACTCCAATGCAGAGCTGTAGGAAGGAGAGTTATGGCATGGACACGTACAACACATCTGAAACCGTTCTTTGAACACACACGTTCTTTGAACACTTGTTAAGGCAAGCCAAGCAATTTCAACATCCATCATAGGTGATAAAAAAATGGAGACGGCTTAGGGTGGCTGAGCCTCTTATAATGGCACACAGATGTGCAGTAGCAGAAGATGCTCAAGCCACCCCAACAGGTATCACTAAGGGAAAATTTTCTGATGATTGCACATGTGTATTCCAGTTATAATATAAGCATGCCCATGCACAATCACTTCAAGAACTACAGTAAATACATGAACCAGTTGGGTGCAATAAAGGATGACTCCAACTCTGTCATGATACATTTTCTGTAGGACCTGTGCTATTAATGGGATGGGAGGGAAAGGCATACCTGAGCAGAAGGACATCTCCCTTTGAGTCTTTGCCTAAAGCTCCTCTCAAACAGTATAAGAGAAGTGAAGGAAAAAGGTCTCAAGACTGGGTGAAGACCTCATCCAGGACTGAATTGTCAATCTCTCATTCACGATCTGTGGAAAAATGCCTGTTGGGACTATCTACTAGACAGTTCTTCACACCTGGTAAATATGCTGCTGAAAGGTTTATGTGATGGTGGATACTACAGGTCCAAAGGTTGACTGTCTATACAAAAAGGGAAAATCTTGTTCCCTCCTGCTTCTTTACACTGAAGACAGTTGTCATTTTGTACAGCATTATTTCGATATGCCAGGATTGGATAAGTGGAAGGAAGGCATTGCAAGTCCAATAGACTGCTCATTTCTAGTAAATTGATATGCATTCAGGACTTTCGAGGGGGTCCAGATGCCATGTGCAGATCATCCATATGAGCTACTCAACCTAAGAGGCAGACATGAGTAAAGATGCCTGCCTTTGGTGTTTATGTGAGCAAAGGGATCCCCACTCAAACAGTCTTCGGCTTTGTCCACAAGCTGAAAGAGTTCAGCATGAGACAGATATTGCACTCTGGTGAGTAGACAGACAGGAGCTTGGTTTTCAGACAACAGAAATGGAACCTGGTAAATAGCATCATGTGGCAGAGGAGAAACAGGCATATTCTAATTGAAGTCTGGGGCCTGAGGGTGACCCAGGAAAGCCTGCATGGCATGGAATCTCCCAGTAGACAGATTGACTCAACTACAGCAAGAGGCTAAGTTCACTTCTGTTAAGTTTATGGATCTTGTGAGGGCTCAAAGCAGACTTCTCATGGTTAAACTCCTATAAAAGTAAAGGGGGAAAAGCAGAAACAGATTGCCAACTGGACTTCCTCATATGACCTGCTCATTAGAAGCCAATTGTTGAGATATCAGAAGACTCTGAACCCATTTCTTTTCATCCAAGCTGCAATCACTGAAAACTTTTGTAAGACTCTCAGTGCTGTAGCTAGCCCAAATGGAACAACATTTGAAGGTAAGCCTTGGCCACCGATTTGCCCTCATCAATTAAGAAATAGAAGCAGGATCTATTTTCCCAAGGAAGCTTCTCTTTAGAACTTATCATAACTGGTAAAATTATATTGAATTAGAAGAGTCATGTAATTTGAAATACTGAATTGGAGTGAAGTGAAGATGACCTTTCTTCTCAGGAGATGAAGCCATGTGGACTTTTGTCTGAAGGAATAGTTTTGGGGTGTTGCAGCCTTCACCTCTCAGTGGCTGCTTGTACTACCAAGGAGTTAGGCAATGGTGCAAGAATAGAAATTCTTCTCCCCTTGGATGGAACAAAGTAGTGCTTCTCAGCCTTCTTCAGGGTGGAAGCACAGGAAGTAGGAATGTACCAGGTCTCTCTTGTTGGATTCACAGAATATGTACTTCCTTACCATAAACACCACACGTCAATGTATATTACTGGCTCTGCTGCATAGTAGCTAGAAAGGATGATTATTACTGTTTATAGTGCACCTAAACTCCAGATAAGGAAAACTTGGATCAAGAGTGCCACAAATTTTGTGGAGTGTCAAATTTCAGTTGGATTTCCAGACCATCACGTAACTCAATGATGTAAACAGAAAAGTTACAAAACTATCAAGGGCAGAATCTGGCCTTTAAGCAGTAACTGAATTGTGCTATTTGTTCCACAGCTGGCACGTTTAGCACCACTTAGCCAACAAATACGGTCAGCCTTAGAAACAACACTATTTCTACCCTCCATCCTATTCTCCATTTTGTTTCTGTCCCTCTTTCCTGACATCTCCTCCCTGCTGCATTTCTCTACCTGCAAAAATCTCAGTTCCAAACCCATCCCCCACATACAGTGTCACTTGTACACCCTTCTCCTTTTTTATTTGCTGAAGTGATCACCAGTTAACTAGTTAATGCTGATATTTAATTGGTGATATTACGCTTGGCAGGTATTGATTTAATTTTTTAGTTGCTGGTAAATGTCAATTTAACAAAAACAAACTAAAACAGTGGTTTTCAACATTCTTTCATTTGTGGACCCCTAAAAATTTTTTCTAATGGCGGTACAGAAATCTTAGGCATAGTCTATGGACCCCTGACATCTGCAGACCACAGGTTGAAAACCACTTTTCTGTGGCAACAACAACGTTTCGTGAACCTCTTCGTCTGTAGACCTAGAGTTCCGGGGACCACAGGAAGAAAACCATTGAATTTTAAAATATCTATTTATAGCAGTCAGGAAGGACAGTCTTCCCCTGGCACCAGATGCCTCCATTTCATAAAGCCCTTGGGAATCCTTTGGAATAAGAAATGTCATTTAAATGTGACTACTAGTTAGGTTAGATCAGAGGTCTTCAAACACCCCCCCACCCCCCGTGGCCCTTTTCCACAGCAGGAAAAGTCTGGCAGCTCCCGGGGGTATGTCCACCAAAATGCCGCCACAGAAAGTGGAAGCTTCCGCTTTCCGCAGTGGCATTTCGGCAGGACCAAAATAGCCCACCCGGGAGTTCAGTGGTCTCCCAGGCAGGCTTGGCAGCAGCGCCGGACTCTCACGCACCCCAGTTTGAAGACCACTGGGTTAGATAACTGTCAACAGCCACAGCCTCCATGCAGTGTCTCAGAAGTCCTAGTATTGCACCATGGAGAGAAGTTATAGGTTTCATAAGTCAATGTATTTAACAATTTACATAGTTCTCTATATGTAAAAGATGTTTAGTAAAGCACCAAAAGGTTAGAAAACACTAGAACTAAGGATGTTCAGGCAGCCTGAGTTTGCTCCCATTGTGCATCCACATTCGGACACATTCTCTAATTACGTGACCACGTACTATTTTTTCACAGGACCACTGCCTCATTCAGTGCACAAAAGGACTGTAGTTACTGAATGGCTAGCCATTCAGAATTTGTTTTTATTCTCCTCATGGAATACGTCGCCACTGGCTTTATTTACTGCACACCATCCAACCCCCGCACTGAATATATAATAATTTGGGCTGTCAAGTTATCTCACCCAATTAACTTAAAAATAGTAATTGTGATAAAAAACTGTGATTAATCGCAGAGTTAATTGCGCTGTTAATACCAATTGAAATTTAAATTTTTTTTAACATTCATATATATTGTATTCTGTGTTGTAATTGAAATCAAAGTCTATATTATTTTTATTACAAATATTTGCACTGTACAAATGATAAATTGAATTTTTCAATTCACCTCATACAAGTATAGTACTCTAGTGCAATCTCAGTCATGAAAGTGCAACTTACAAATGTAGATTCTTGTGTTCCATAACTGCACTCAAAAGCAAAACAACGTAAAACTTCAGAGCCTACAAGTTCACTCAGCCCTATTTCTTGTCCAACTAGTTATTAAGACAAACACGTTTGTTTACATTTACAGGAGATAATGCTGCCCTCTTATTTACAAGGTCACCAAAAAGTGAGAACAGACATTTGCAGGACCCTTTTGAAGTCGGCACTGTAAGATATTTATGTGCCAGATATGCTAAACATTCGTATGCCCCTTCGCGCTTCAGCCACCATTCCAGAGGACATGCTTCCACCCCGATGACGCTCATTAAAAAAAATGTGTTAACTAAATTTGTTACTGAACTCCTTGGTGAAGGACTGCATGTCCCTGCTTTGTTCTACCCTTATATTTCATGTTGTTATAGCAGTCTTGGATGATGACCCAGCACATGTTGTTCCTTTTAAGAATACTTTCTTTGCAGATTTCACAAAACGCAAAGAAGGTACCAATATGAAATTTCTAAAAAGATAGCCACAGCACCCAACACAAGGTTTAAGAATCTGACGTGCTTCCTAACTGAGAGGGATGAGGTGTGGAGCATGCTTTTAGTAGTCTTAAAAGAGCAACGCTCCGATGCGGAAACTATAGAACCTGAACCACCAAAAAAATAAAACCAACCTTCTGTTAGCAATATTTGACTCAGATAATGAAAACAAACATGTAGGTCTGCATTGTTTTGGACTGTTATCAAGCAGAACCCATCATCGGCATAGACATATGTTCTCTAGAACAGTGGTTGAAACATGAAGGAACATATGAATCTTTAGCACATCTGGCAAGTAAATATCTTGCAGCGCTGGCTACAGTGACATGAGAATGCTTGTTCTCACTTTCAGGTGACACTAAACAAGAAACGGGCAGCATTATCCCCTGCAAATATAAACAAGCTTGTTTGTCTGAGCGATTGGCTGAATAAGTAGTAGGACAGAGTGGACTTGCAGGCTCTAAAATTTTACATTGTTTTATTTTTTAATGCAGCTTTTTTGTACATAATTCCACATCTGTACGTTCAACTTTCATGATAAAGAGATTACACTATGGTACTTGTATTCGTTGAATGAAAAATAATATTTCTTTTGTTTTTCCACAGTGTAAATACTCGTAATCAAAAATAAAGTAAGTACTATACTCTTGGTATTTTGTGTTGTAATTTAAATCAATATATTTGAAAATGTTTCAGTATTTTCCAAACATCCAATATTAAACATCCAAAAATATTTAAATAAGTGGTATTCTATTCATAACACCACAATTAATTGTGATTAATATTTTTAATCATGCAATTAATCACAATTTTTTAAATCACTTGACAGCCCTAATAATTTCCTCAATAATTTTTCTATGGCGCTCAACATATCATGAATGCTTCACCAATATTACATTGTTTTTGGCTTATCAGTCCCAGGATATTAGAGAGACAAGGTGGGTGAGATAATATCTGTTATTGAACTAACCTCTGTTGGCGATAGAGACAAGCTTTCAAGCCTCACATCTTTTGTCATTGTAAAGACAAGGCAAACATTGCATAGAAAAGAATACACGGGGAAAAAATCAGTCTAGATTATAATCACCTGTAATCATTAAGCAACATAATTTGTGTGCCTGAATACTATCTAATACTTTAGGTGCTAAGTAAGTTTTTCGCATTCAATATGAAATTTTTTTGTTCAGATGAGATATTGAGCATTTTCACCAACTCACAAAAAAAAAAAAAAAAAAGACACCCTCAAAAGCTGAAGTAGACTTTCTTAATAATCTAGATGATAACTTTCTTCATGGTACAAAAGGAGAGGAAGAAAGGTACTGCTTGAAATACTAATTTTTTGAGATAAGTAATTTCTGCACTACTTTTAAAAAAAAGTTCCTTAGAAACTATAAAATAGTCACTTCTTAAAGATAATTTTACAAAGATCAGAATAAATTAACAGTGACAAATTTGCATTGAAGAATTGTCTGAATATAACATTTTTGATGCAGCAATGAGAGGAAGAAGCTATTGAAACAATTATTTAACATTTGTAAGGCAATACTGCGTTGGGGTCAACAAGTCAGAGTCCTGTTTTGCCATGAGCTTACTGTACAACCTTCGGAAATGACAGTCCTTGCCACAAAGAGCTTACAACTAAAAAAACCCCCACATAACAGGTAGGCAAGAATAAGCAGGTCTGGGTAGGGAATAAGAGGAAATAAATTTTGTGCACATGAGGATTCCTACTCTGTATTTACCAAATATTGCACAGAAATATTTTTATTAGAGTGATGACTAGAACATTTCAGAAATAAATATTTGTACAAATAAATATAATGGCACTTTTTTTTTCAGAAGTTACATGTTTACCTTCAGTCACTAGCTGTTCTCCTTGAAATTCTTCATCAAACGTAATGTTTCTCAGCATGCTGTTTTCAGGGAGTATTTGTTTTGCTGCCTCTGGTTTATACAGCACAGCTCTGTTAAGAGAAATATCAGAAAAACATATTTGGGATCCCCATTCACTTTTAACCACTTAGGCTAAGACAAAAATGTGAGGTTATTGACAAACTGTGACCATACAGATCATTGTTGCAAACAGAGCCCTTATGGTTGCACCAGTTCTTACACAGAGAAGGCCAGGTGGGATGTCTATGGGAAGGTTGCAGTTTGCTGGTTATGATTCTGCTGTCTGTATATGTGTATCATTTTTGTATTTGAAGTTATGAATATTGGCTATGTATTTGTTTGATTCCAAGTAGCCTCAGTGAAGCATCTGGTCAGCTTCTTGAGAAAGTCTATTCTCAGCAAGTGCTCAGTCAAGAAACACTTAACTGACAATGGACTTTGGGAGACGCCAATCCACATCTGAGCTTTCCCGGGAATGTTCAAACTAACATGTAAACAATGGCGTTTGCCTGCAAAAAGCTGAATCATTCATAGACATGTGACTTGCCCAGGCGACTGCAAACTCCCCCTTGTTGAGGGGATTTTACATAGGAGAACAAAGGGGCTTCCAGCCACAAGAGAAAGACTATATAAGGCCTAGAAACCCCTCCATTTTGTCTTCAGCTGGCTCAAAGGAGAGCCTCTCCACTCCAAAGAGATGCCTGAAAGAAACTGGAACAAAGTACAGTAACCACAGGGGTGAGAGTGATTGCTGGATGCAGATTAGGAAGGAATCTAGTTGTCAAATCTCTGAGGGTGAGATTTACCTGCATTTATTTTTCTATTGTATTAGGCTTAGGCTTGCACGTTTTTGTTTTATTTTGCTTGGTAATTTACTTTGTTCTGTCTGTTAACATTTGGAACTGCTTAAATCCTACTTTTTATACTTAATTTATGAGGAAAAAGTGATTTTATTAACTCAGAGTAAGTACTTAATTCCTGGGGGAGCAAACACCTTTGCATTCCTCTCCATGAGTGTTACAGGGGGCAGACAATTTATAAGTTTAGTCTATATAAGCTTTATACAGAGTAAAACAGATTTATTTGCGGTTTGGACCCCATTTAGAGCTAGGAGTCTGGGTGCTAGAGACAGAAACACTTAAGCTGTTTTCAGTTAAGCCTATGGCTTTTGGGGGACGTGGTTCAGACCCAGGTCTGTGTTTGCAGCAGGCTAGCATATCTGGCTCCACAAGAAAGGGTACTGAAATCCCAAGCTACCAGGGAAAAGAAACTCAGAGATGGTCTCAGCACATCAGGTAGCAGTCCCAAGGGGGTCTCTGTGACCCAACCCATCACAAAAAGTACATGTTGAGTGGGAGGGAAAAAAAGTCTACCACCAAAACAACTTTTACTCTATTTCTTGAATACACCAAGCCTATAACTTTCTTCTGTGATGTGACAGTTTTAATTAGCATACCTCAGCCAAGAAATATCTGTTCTACTGCTCCATTATGTAGGAACTAGTGAACTGAGACTGATTTTTTTATTTTCACTGCAGGTTCAGTTAAATGAATTTTTGAAGAACTTGCCCACTCCCACACTGTTTTAATTTTAAGTAGTCGGTGGTACCACACAACATTTTCATCTTCAGAGTAAGTGTGATGTTAGAACTCCAAAAATCTGAAGTCTGAGGGGATTCACATGGTTATTACAATGTGGGCTTGAGGAATTTGAAAGTCTATTCTAAAATATTAATTTTCCCCCTGGATTTCTACAAAGTCAGAGTTTCACAAATGGGGTCTTCAAAATAGATGCAATGTTAGTGTGGTGTGGCCATTTATCGCCCCATTCTTTGAGGGTGTTTCCAATGGCAGTCCTTCATTGGCAAGTGCTGTAGCCATGAGGCTTAAATGATTTGATCTGATTTTGACAAGTCCTAACAAGTCCTTTTGAAGTCACTTTTGAAAGTTAGGCCACCTGTTTAGTTACCAAGGGCTATCAATATGGATTTTAGGCTTACATATAAAAACTGAACGCCAAAATTGTGATTTTTAGGACGACATATTTTGCTCTGAGTTAAAAGTCTAACCTTACACTCAACCTTTGTGTGTCGAAATTATTATTTAAAGTTGAGTCATTAAATACCAAAACACATGGAGAAGTTATAAATATTGTGTGTAGACTAGTAAATGTACCTATATGAGCATAGCTTAGGAATTTTTGCTAGTTTTGCATTTTTAAATTATTTTAAGTCAGGACTTTGGTAGGTTGAGTTTTGAGTTTTGTGACAACTCAAATGTCACAAAAACCTAAAGACCTGCTGACTGGATACATTCTTGGATTCATGGATTTTGAGCATGAAATTACTGGAATGGGAAAGTTCTTGGTTTATATACATGTGAATTAATGAAGCTCCTCCATGTCAATGATCTAAAGGGAGTCCCCCATTCTGATTCACTACAGGACTCCTGAGGAGTAGCTCCAAGCATGAGAAACAAGTTAGGCCACCATATTAAAAAACTGAATGAAAGGAAGACAACTTTACTTGTTGGCTTTCTTACATGCTGCTGCCATCACTGACTTCTAGCCTCTGGCTCAGCAATGCCACCATTCTCAGAGATCCAGTAGTTCCTCCACCCTGCGGACTGGCTACCAAGGGATAAAACTCCATCAACAGGCAACATTTGAGGTTTGACATCTACAAGCAAGCAGGCTCCAGCTAGCCAGTAAGTCCATTCACATCACATTACAATACCTAAGCCACTGAAAGTGACAACTAATCTTTCCAACCATGTATCAGTTTCCTGAAGCTGAATGTAACCAGTAGAGTAAAAAACCATCCTTCCCAAGTATCAACTTTTCCAATTTATTTTTGTTTTCTAGGTATTAGAGGGATGCCTCTACCTCAACATTCCTGCACTTGTTTTTAAACAAAGGCAGGTGGCTGGTAGCAAGCACATGTAGATGGCTAGAACCAACACAATTCATCTGAGAAGCATGCCTGTTGAATAGTTCCTAAGCTAAACTGCTTGCTGTCTAAAAGATCACACAAATATATTCATGGGTTAGGTGGTATATGTTTAGCCAGGAAAAATCATGTTTTCACCTAAATTTATTTGAATTTCAAATATAAACCTGATGGGTCATTTTCAACTGGATTTGAATGTTGCATGTAACCCTCTATGTTTGGGGGTGGAAGTGAAGATACTGATGGTTACCTAACCTAACCACCTATATAATTTGGGAAGGCTACATTAATTGGCATCAAAGCGGCAATCTCAAAATTAACTTCAACCTGGAAGTAGTTTTATGCTCTATGACTCTCAACTATTTGGTTGGAACCTAAATATAACTGAGTGGCAGTGCGACTGATCATGCCCTGTTACTTTGGTGGCAGTCTTGTTTAGCCAAATTATTACACAGAATCTTACAAAGAACTGTTGGTTTATTTGGACGATTTAATCAGTTGGATAGATTGGTTTGATATAAACTAAATCAAAAGGTTATATGCCTTTTATTTTATGATGTTGTTTACTTAGTTTCATTAATAAAATATACAAGTTGAAAAAACAGTTTGCTTTGTATATTTCCTCCCTACAGGTCAGGGTCCATGCCTGATGAGTTGTGGGAGGTAAATGTAAGCAGCAACTTTGACCTTTGTAGTGGTGTTCCATAGAACTGCCCTGTAGTTCTGACAGCTGGTGCACAAACAGGAAAACTTAGCTTTTGAAACAAAGTTGATTTACATAACGATCATTTCAATGAACTACACGCCTTCCAAAACTTTGTAAGGCCTGGGGGGTTATCAGCCAGCCAACCTAAAGCCCAGCCAATTCCCCCCCATAAGAAGTCTATACTCACTAATTTTGGAAAACTTGTACTGAATGTTCTGAGTGACAAATGGTTTGGTGTTTTGATACTTTGTAACTTCAATATATGCTCAGATCACCTGTTCTAGACACAGCAGAAGTGCTTAAACTTAGCTGATTAAAATAGAGGGGCTGGTTAATTTTTCCTCTTATTACAATTAAATATTTATACCTCAGATCCATTGTGCACACTTGAATAACCTCTGAAGTGTGAATGTCTAAATAGCCTAGAGGATTTCACTTGTGCATACATACACACACACACACACCCCTCTAACCCTCTCCACACAGGAGTACAAATCAGCAAGCTAAGGTGAGGATCTCATTGAAAATTAATCTAGATTCTTCCTCAAGAGTTTTTAATATTTTTGAATTTAAGTAAAGGCTACATACAGTTAAGAGCAAAGCATATTAGGAATAAAAAGGTAGAATCTCTTTTCTGATACTAGAGTCACACAAATTCAAAGTATGCAAGTGGAAGACTTAATGAGGCTTCATAATTTCAGAAAGCACAAGTTGCTAAAGAGAATATTTTATTCTTGTGTTCTATCAGCAATGTTATTAATGTTATCCTTAGTGACACTGTAGAAACCACATATGTGGTACTTTACACTTGACTTTTAACATACTTGTACTAAAATAGCTGACTATTTCAGAGTAGTAAATTCAACCCTACCTGCGATACTGTTGCCTGGAAACTTCATCTCCACAAAAGAAGCATATTGTAGATAACAACGATGTGCTTGTTTTATGTAACACTTCTCTCCTTTCCACAAGATTACATGTTACTGTAACCACCTAATTGAAAGAAAGTCTTTAAATATTTGAATTTTCAAAGTTTTTTCCTTGAAATTAGTATTAAGTTTGGTACAATAAAGTCAGTGTCAATTAAATGTACTGTAACACCAAGTTAGTTTAGTCTTCTGGGTTTTATAAAACTTGAATACAGTTCAACTGGAGAATTTACACACATTTTACAGGTCATATATATTAGCTGGATATGTCAGCTTCATTTAAATTACCACAACTTGTACTGAATTGGGCTTTAACACTTACCTCTTGTGTTCCTTCCTTAAGTACAAATTTCTCTGGAGAAACAATCATCACTTTAGGATCCATGACAGCTTTTGACTGAAGGTCCCTAAAGCATAGCGCTTTAATATAGGCAGCTCGAGAGCCCATATTTCTTATGCAGAAAGAAACTTCTTTAAATTTCTCAGGCAATAATTCATTCAGTGTTACCATGTAACTGTCAGACAGTTTTTTAACATTTTCTAAAATTACATTGCTTGTTCCCCCATATCCTGACAAAGGTATCTGAAAATAAAAATAGTAATTCAGCTAACATTTTAAGAATGTCTCTAACAAAACAGTTTTAGGAAAGGTGTGCAAAGAATTCAAATGATTCAAGGGAGGGACCCATGAAAAAGCTTTAAACATGATATACTAAAAATAGACCTTTTCAAAGTGACATTAAGTTTAAATTAATTTTATTGTATTTTACCTCAGACTGTTTACAATTCTGTTAACACCCTTCTAACAGCTGAAAGAATATCTGAGGGCCTGCCTACGTGGTGGGGTAATGTGCAGTATGGGGATGTGATTTTTGAAATGCACTAACATGTTGGTACAATATAAATATGTAAAGCACATTAGCTGATCTGTGTAAACCTGCTAAAACTGAGTGTTTCCTACTGCATTTTAATATAGCACAAAACTACGTTAAGGATCTTTTAAAGAGCACCAGTAGGGTCTACACAGACCAAGTAATACACAACACATTAGCATGCTTCAGAAATTATACCCCTATAGTGCATGTTATTCTAACATGTAGATAAGTGGGGTTAACACATGTCGCCCTTTGAATAATATACTGCGAGGTCTCAGGCCTTAAAGGTACATCTACACAAAAAAAACCTATGGCTGGCCAGCTGACTTAGGCTTGCAGGGATGTTTCATTGCTGTGTAGACCCCTGGGCTTTGGCTAGAACCTGAACTGCAGGACCCTGCAGGATGGGAGGGTGCCAGATCCTGCAGAGTCCTAGAGCCAAGGCTCCAGCTGTACTAGATCCACTCCATGGCTTGGGGGGCAAGAAGCAAATCACCCCAACTGCTTCCACCTCGTACTCTCATTGGTCATGCACCCTTCCTTTCAGCATTCAGCCTCCCCCAAGCCCATGAAGCCTCCCCCTACACACACAGCCTTCTCCACACCAGCTCCTGATATCTCCATACTGTCTCCCAAAACACCTGCTGGGAAGAGTGCTCACCCCTACCTCCAACCTCTCAGGGGTTCACACGGAAGGGTGGGTGAGGCCCATTACACTCCCTGAGAGGTGGGGAAGGCTGACAGAAGCCTGCCCACCTCCCAGGCCTCCCCACAGCACACAAGTCTCCCACACACCCACTGTGCTGCCTGCCACCCTTTGGCCACTCCAGGAAGGGAGAAGCAAGGAACTCACTCACTAGAGATATCAGAAATTAAGGTCAGGACTCTTACAGTAAACTTAATGCCTGGTTGCGACTGAATCCCCAACTGTTTGATTTCAAGCTTTGCTAACATGCAAGCTACATGAGTGGGTGCAAACATCAAGAAGATATTGGTATCTTCTCCTGGGCGGATTTTGATTTCCTGGTTACTAGTCAACCGCTCTTCTGTGCCAAATGTATTTCTCAACTATATTAAAAAAAAAAAAAAAGATGAGTGCAATAAAAACCAGCAACAATATTTCATTATTAATTCAAAAAAGTTTCTTTATAAACTGAATTTCAAACTAATTAAACTTGAAATTGACAGTGGAAAGCAGACTCTTGAGACTGCAGCCTTTAACATCTGTATTACACTATTTCATACTGGTTATTTCAGAGCAACAGGCACCAGACTAGTTTGAAACAACTTAACCTATCCTCTAAAATGGAGATGGATCAGCCCGCTGTTTTAGAATTAACTAAATAATTTTACTGTTTATACTGTAACTGATTCTCATATAACCCTTGGGATATGATCCCTTAATGTAAATTAAGATTCTCTAATGAGGCTACCGGTGTGACCAAATACTTTTAGATAAAATGCCATATCAAGCTTAAATATTAGACAAGTAGAGTTTAGGAGTTTTACTAAAATACAGGCTTTTTTTATAATGTCGATTAAAAGTATTACAGAAATTTGGATTATGCTAACCTGAAAGCAGTTCTGATCTTGACCTCTTATCAAAAGACGTAAATGCTGAGTTGCAGATGGAGAGTTATTTCTTAGAGTTAGTTTCTGTTGACTGAAAAATATTTAGGATAATTTAAATAATTCCTGTGTAACTGAAACACGTTTATTCATGTTAAGGGATAATAGTGGTTCTGACCCTCACCCCTCAATCCAAGCAAGGACTGAAATTCTACCTGCTGCAGAAGTGACTGCTATTTGCATGCCAATTAGATGCAAATTGCATTCCTCTGTGTTACACTTTTTATTTATACCCTACATTCTTAATATATGCTACATTCTTTTGGTTAAAGTTGTTAGATTACTGCTTCTCGCTCCAAACGGCATGATGGGGGGGATGGAGCCTATGTACCTCTTTAACGAAAGGTCTTATTTAAACAGATTTAAGTGAAATGGGGTGCAAGAGGTTGAACAGACACTTTCACCATAAACCAGGCTTATCTAATTTAGGAACTTCAGCTAAACCAAAATAAAGACTATTTAACACACACATGCTGTGCACCAGTTAAACAACCAATTTAAATTGACCTGATGCAGCTTTCTCAAGGCCTCAGATTACACAATTGGGAGTTAACACTGGAGGAATGGTCCATCGATGGCTATTACCCAAGATGGTCAGGGACACAACCTCTTGCTCTGCATGTCCTTAAAACTCGAAACTCCCAGAAGCTAGAACTGGATAAGAGGGGATGGATCATTCACTGACTGCCCTGTTCTGTTCATTCCTTCACAAGAACTTGGCACTGGCCACTGTTGGAATAAGGATACTGAGTTAAATGAGCCATTGGTCTGACACAGTATGGCCATTCTTATGTTCTTAAGATGTCCATTGTATTTGTGATATTATTTCACAGAATCTGTGATATTTCCCAGAAAATGAAGTTTTAAGCTGTTGAAAACAAGGATTCTGTCCAAGAACTTGCCTTGAGTAGAACAGAAGATCTACATTACAAGGCTAGCTCTTTCCCAATATATATTAACATCACGCTTTTAAATGTTAACTACAGATTGCCAAAAAGACAAATTTTAAGAAGGAATACAAAAAGTTGCTTTTTCAGATATGAGAGATTAAAAATATGCTAACAGGTAAATGCGGTTATAAACATGCAAAAGTTCTCTTCACTAGTTTTACCTTTTAGCTAATGAAACACTGTATATAAGGATCACATGTCTAATACTTGAAAGAGGCAGTTATAAAGCGTTAAATGGTGAACTATATTTCTAGCTTGTGAATCAGCACTAGATACCTGCACAACTGCAATATTTGATAGCCAACCAGATGACTCCTTTCATAAAGCTCATTTTATTAAGACATTCTAAATAAAGTTTTTGACTTGATTGACATTAGGGTAATGCAGTAGTTTAGAGTGTGTGTGTATAAACATCAAAGTACCTGAAAACACACTTTTCTAAAAAGAAATATACTGTACATATTCACCAACTAAAATATTTACAAGTTACCCTAGCTGAAAATTAAAACAGAAAAGCAAAACAGAAGACTTTTCTAGGGGGAAAAAAGCCATCAGCATTAATATTTTGCAATAGATATGGATCACTTAAAAATGATAATTGGAAACTGATTAAGAACATTTTACTAGATGCTATTAAAGCTACAATCCCATAATAGAGAAAGAGGGCTACACTGGTGTAAAAAAAAAAAAAAAAGCCTGATTTTGAAGGATAGTGAAAGCAGCTATAAAAGTTAAAAAAAGCAATGTATTAACAAATAGAAAAAAAGAGGGAATAGATAGCAATGAATATAAACTATAAGCTAGGAAATATAGAAAAATAAGGGAAGCCAAAGGCCACACTGAGAAATCTTCGGCCAACAGGAATTTAAGTGCATTAGGAACAAAAGGAATCCTAATAATGCTGGTCCAGATGGAAATTGCAGAATTGTCAATAAGTCAAAAAAGGCATAAGAGCTCGATAAGTGTGTGTTCTATATTTGGAAAAAAGGCAGATGATGTTCTCATATCATATGGTGACGAAATACTTTCCATTTAAATGATAATTCAGGAGGATATTGAATGTCAACTATTGAAGACAGACATTTTTACAGTTATCAGGCATGTATAGTTTTAATCCAAGAGTTTTAAAAGAGCTACCTGGATCACTAATGTCAATTTTCAATTAGTCAGTCTGGGAATACTGGAAAAATTCTACAGGACTGGAAAACTAATGTTGAACCAATACTAAAAATAAGAGTAAATAGGATGACACAGGAAATTATAGGCCTGACATCGATCCAATGTAAAACAAAGTGTCAGCTGATACATCACTCTATATTAATAAAGAATTAAAAGAGGCCAACATATTCCAATCCAGCATGATGTCATGGAAAAAAAGGCCTTAACAAATTAACTTGACTTTTAAAAAAGAGATTACAAGTATGGTTATGTAATATACTTGGACCTCTAAATTTTCTGACTTGATACTGCACCAACATTTTGCTTAAGAAAACCACAATGATACAAAATCAATCTGGCACACATTACATGGATGGGTCTCAAAATGTAACTGGAAATTGAAATGAAGTGGGTGTTTCTAGTGTGGTCCTGAAGGGGCTGGTTCTTGGTCCTACTCTACTTAAAGTTATCATCATTTAACCTGGAAGAAAACAAAAGTCACAGATAAACTTTGCAACTTATACAGACTGGGGGAGCAGTAAATAATGAAAAGGACTGCTTGATAAGCAAGTACATGGAAGCAATATGCGTAATATTACTATATTACTACATTACTACCAATTACTACATTACTACAGACTGGGGGAGCAGTAAATAATGAAAAGGACTGCTTGATAAACAAGTACATGGAAGCAATATGCGCAATATGTGCTACAATATTGCACTACTACATTTGGCTTCTAGGAACAAAGAACATAGGCCATTCTTACACACTGGGAAAATATCCTAGTAAATGGTGGCACTGAAGACGAGTTGGGGGTCATGGTGGATAATCAGATGATCATGAGTTCCCAATGTGATGCTGTGGCTATAAGGCTAATGTGATCCTTGGATGTATTAACAGGGCAATATCTAGTATGAAAGTTATACTACCTTTATATTCAGCACTGGTGTGCAGTTCTGGAATCCACAATTCAAGGGTATCAAAAAACTTAAGGAAGAGCTCAGCGAAGAGCCATGAGACTGATTAAAGGATTGGAAAACAAGCCTTATAGTAACAGATTCAAGGATATCAATCATTAGCTTCTTAGAGAACTGTGTAATCATGAATCATGTTAGTCAAATATATACTAAATGTTAGAGAAATGAATATGTAAATAAGAAAGATTTTTTTGGTTTTTGTATGTTTTCTACTGATACAGCACTTAAGATTTTGCTAAGAGCGTTTATAAATGAGAAAACTGGTTTATGTGCCTTATTTGTAAAATCCTGGCTATGCAGATAGTAAGGTAAAGCAGAGAGTCAAGAGGGAGCTATTAGTTTTGCAATAAATCAGGTGCACACACACTTTCCCAACAAGACAAGCTAACAAGTAAAAACCCCAGGCCACAAAAACAGACTAGTAAGAACAAATACTGCAAGATAAGAACTGGATGGAGTCAATGGGGCTGATAGCAAGGAACAGATGTGTTGGGAACCAGAGAGAACAAAGTAAAATTTAGCAGGATAAGCAAAAATGTATTAAGTTAAGTTAGTTATTTGAATTTGTGCATGAAAATGCTTTCATTAGAACACAGATGAGGAAGCTTCACGAAGTTACAGAACAGAGGATAAAAGGTCGAGGATAGACAATAAAAGAGTGAAGACGACATAGGAGAAGAATAACTGAACATTGCAGACATCAGAGATGTGAAAAGAGTCGCCCTGTTCCTAAGGAAAGTGACTTGATCATTCACTTTTCTTGCTGAATGTTTTATATGTATAATTAATAGGTGATAATAGCATTGTCTTAAAAAAAGCATAATAAAAGCTAAAAAATGTTTACAGCTAAACTGGAGTAAATCTCACCCAACAAGCTTAAAGAGAATGTCATGGTGTGATTTGATCAGTCTATAAGTATCTAAGTGGAGAACAGAAATTTGATAATGAAGGGCTCTTCAAAACTAGTAGACAGGTATAACAAGATCCAACTGCTGGAAGTTGAAGATACACAAATTCAAATTAGAAATAAGGCACAAGTTTTTAACAGTAAGAGTAATTAGTCATTGGAATAACTTTCTAACAGTTGTGATGGATTCACCATCAACAGAAAATTTAAAGTCAAGACTGGAATTTATTCAGGTTAGTTCCTATGGCCTGTATTATACAGATCATATTAGACATTCAGAATAGTCCCTTCTGGCCTTATCTAAAAAACAGGGCTTTTACAGTGATCCATATTTATAGCTAACTATTACTGCTGGTGACTGCTTGATATCAAAACGACATATACCTTCACAATTTTCCACAAGATACTTTAGATGTGTTCCTAATACTACAGAACTGTTTGAACTAGTTTCCTGAATTAGCTTTAGAGAAAAGGATATATTTTTCCAGCCACTGACATCAGAAAGTTATGCAAAGTCAAGAGCTAAAGCAAGATTACAGTTTGAGTCTCCAAATATTTCTGACACAAAAAGTAAAAGATTTATATAGGTAATTACGCTCAACATTAGGTACATGAACTTAGGGAGATATTTAATAAAACCAGTCTATCATTGCATTTTCAGTCCCTAAATGCAAGCATATCAAAAAGTTTACACTGCATAGAAGTGCATTACAATATTAATGGGACATAAAATGTGAAGAACCGAACTACTGGTACTTACACTGTTCTTCCAAGCGTAACCCCACCCCATGCAATGAACTGCTTATTGGAGAGAATAGGTGGAACGTCTGAGTAGCAGGAAGTCATTGCCAACGGTCTGTTTCCCAAAATATTCACTTCACCTTTTACCACCACTTCATACTGTGGTCCAGATGGCAACACAAGGATTTTCAAAATACTGCAAGTAAAAAAATCCTAAAAGTCAGTTGATAAGCATGGGATTTCGTCATGCAAACGGTCACATAAATTAGTTGTATACAACATTACCCACAGTATTTATTTTAGGCAAGGCAAGTTGCTCCATCCAAAAAGTGTTGGGTAACCACTCCCGAAGACAGACCTTATTTTCAGTTGCCAAAGTTTAAATTGTTTGAGGCAGACACTCATGGAAAATTTCAGATAACAGTTGTGCCATTTCCAAGAACAATGATGGGGAAAATACAGTTTTGTGCATTTAAAATCTTTGGCAACCCTTTCTTTGAGAGCCCTTAGTACCCCATGTTTTGAATTAGGGGCTTCAAATTTATCCGGGGGTGTACAGTACATCAGGGATATGCTTTTTGTCATCCATGTGAAAATCCACTCAAATTTGGTCAAGTTACAAGCCTTCAAAAAACCGAACTTCAACTTACACATACCCAGTAAAGACTTGCTAGAGCTCCACTTCAATTTTCCCTAAGATTCTGTCCATGCTCGGAAAACTCCAGCCCGGGGCTGAGCGGGACTTTCCCAGCAATTACAGCTTCAACTGCTGTGGGCCAATGCACTAGAACAGAGACCCTTTCTCTCCTGTGCTCTCACTAACCATCCACTCACTTTGGACAGGCAGCATGGAGGAGAAAACTGTCTTAATTGAATGTAAAAATGACAAGACCTGGACGTTGGGTTGAGCACAGCAGAGGTAGTAGACTGGGACAAGGACCTGAGACCAAAGGGAGGAGCACGTGAAACTGGGAGTTGGGATGAAGAAACTACAACTGGCTGGACAAGGAAACAAGAAGTGGGAGCCATGGAGGGAAGATATCTGACAAGAGCTGGGGGAAGCCTTGGACCAGCTGGGCAAATAGACTGGGATTGGGAACCAGCTGAGGTGGGGGAAGACAGATTACACAAACAGCAGGCAATCCAAGTTCTCCCCCAAAACCCTAACCGGTACTAGGAACAAGGAGCTGGGGGATGGGGAGACTAGTAGAGACTCCAGAGGAGTGAGACTAGGTATTACTGGGTGAGAAGCCTCAATTGAGGCTAGTATGAAGAGCCAGAGGTAGGGAACAGACAGGACTGGATCGGGGCACACTGAAGGACATGGGCAGAAGGGCCAAGCTTTGAGGAACAATGGGCAGAAGGTGTTTGACTACTAGAGCACATTTCCGTCCAAAGCCTGGAATGAAACTCAAGATTCCCTAAATCTTACCATTCCTCTGCTGTCAGTAAATAGCATCTGGGAAACACACTGGCACAGTGTCCCATCTGCTTCTAGTGTTGGTCCACTGAAAGTGACAATTTACTATTGCTGTCATTTACTCCATTAGCAAAAGTGGCAGGAGTCTGTAGTATGGATCTACATCTATCCCCGCTGAGGAACCATGTGGGTCTGAATATACCACATGATGGAATTCGGTTTTTATCTGATTTTTTAAAAACCACGGAAATTTCACACAAACCCTACATTCAAAGAATTGTAAGGTTGCAAAGTCAAGCACTTTGGAAGTGTTAAAATTAAGGTTGTCTATGCAACCTTAATTCAGCTCTCTTGTGCATATGTATTATGACACAGTCTAATTCCATGACCACATACTTCCTCCACTTCCCTTCTGGACCCCTGCCTCATTCTATGAGCAGGATGAACAATAGTCCAGGGATGAAATGAGGGATGTGTTGTGAAGCAGGCTGTTGTCAGTAGGACACCTGCCTCAGTTATTGTAAAACTGGAAGGTATGTAGTAAACAAGGCAGCGAAGTGCAGAAAGAGAAGGAAGTTTCATGGTTAAGACAGCTGAATTCTCCACTAAAGAAGTAGATTATATACCTGCCTTTGACACAGATTTCTTAGGTGATACAAAGCAAGCCATTGTGATCCAGGGACCTTTTGGTGCCAACTAGCAGACTGGTAGCTGGTAGCAGACTCTGGTAGCAGACCGGAGTGGAACCGGAGTTTGATGTCAAGGCTGGAACCATCACTTGGATCTGGAAACAGTCTGAGCTAATTCAAATATCCTGTCCTTTCCCTCACATCCTATAGCTAGATATGGCCCTAGAGGTTTGGCTGACAAAGCCTCTTATAACAGAAGCACTTAAAGTCTCTCTCACATGGCCTCAAGAGGTAAATATGCTGCAAATAGCATAATATGAAGGAGAATATTTTTTCCTAAGACTTCAGGCACTGGACATAAATATAGGATACTGGGAAGACTGCTGAGCAAGATGTACACCTTTTAAATCCATGCTTTTTCCAAGTTCAGATTTGCAATATTATGCCAGGTAAATATCTAGCTCTCTTTCTTAGCTAAACTAATACCCTAAAACTAATCTAGAAAATAGAAAGTGCTATTTTTAAGCTACCAATCCATGTGATTTGGAGGGGTACAGTTTCTTTTGCTCTGGTGGCTGGAAGTCACCAAGGAGGCCACCGAGGAGGCCACGCCTCTTCTTTGGCCATACCCTCAAAACATGCTATATTGCTGACAGCAAAGAGTGGAGGGGGTGCATAAATGCTCTAACAAGCACTGCCACCAGAAAGTTCCACCAGCCACACTGCACTGGTTGATGTGCCCAACAGTGGGTATATACAGTCGACACTTGTAGAAAAATTACCAGGAATCAGACTTTCCAAAGGAACTGAAGAAGTAACTTGAGAGCAAAGATCTCTGCCTTCAAGAAATAAAACCAGGAGAAAAGAGGATCATGCTATTTCTCTTCCGCCCTTTGCTCCCCGTCTAGTAGACACATTTAAGATGCTTAGCATCAAACCGTAAATATCAAAGAAGATAAATGACAAAAAAATTGAAATAGATACAAGATACTTGGGAGGCTGGTAAATCCTGACAAAAAACCTTTACTCTGAATTTTACGAAATTTTGTGGGACCCTTTAACATCTGTTTACCCAGATTGAGAACCTCTGTTTAAACAATTGATCAAGTAGATTATACCTTACCTTTCACTACTGTTTTTTAAATCCTTTGGAGAAAACAGAACTGCCACTTCTTGTTCTTCTCCAGGCATAAGGAAGAGATCCTCAGGTTCAACAGAAATGCAGTTGTCTTGACCTGATGTCTGAAGATACAAAATCACATTTACTTTTTTAAAGGAGAAATCCCCCTCCCATCTCATGTGTGTTATGCCTCTCTTTCAGTACATTACATCAGAGGCAGCCTAGATACATACATGTGAAATTCCCATAACAGACAACAATCCTGCTCCAAGTAAATAGTTCCAACACTGCGCAGAAATCCTACTTTAGCAAACTAAACTAACTTCTTATATAGAAAGTTCTTATTCAACTATGCTAATGACATACACAGACAATGAGGTGGTCACTGTAGACTCGCAATGGTTCTCAACTCGTTTCAGTCCACAGACCACCAGACCAATCAAAAAATTTTCATAGACCACCACCTTTTTTTAAAATTATTTTTAAAAAGTCACCATGGACCATCATCAGTTGAGAATGAGGAACAGAGAACATTTTGGGTGGAGTCAATGGAGAAGAAGTAACTCCACAAAAGGAGGTCAGGTAAATTTTACTTTATGGATCCAGACTTCTGCTTACTCATATAGGATTGGAACATAGCAAACAATATGGAAACAACCAGTAGCGGGGGGGGAAAGATGAGCATTTTGATTGGTTGCAGACAGCAGGGAAGCTTAGTTCCTTGGATATTAGCCAGAATAAACTTCTGGTTCAGGGACCAGTCCAAGGTGTCTGAAAGCTCAACTAGTCTGCTCTCATTTTCAGTGGCAAATCCACTTTAATACGGATTACCCTGATAAAAGCTAGGAGAGAATGCATTGCTCTGATGTTTAGGCTTGAGCTTCTTGTGCCTCCTTGCCAATTTTTTTCCCCCTGGGACCAGAATCATAACCCTCACAGGTGATCTTGAAAGACCAGTAAAGCCAGTCTGACTGCTCTCATCTCAGACTGCAGTGTGTTGAAATCGCTGACCCTGATCACATTCCCTGTAATTTATGGTGCACCAAGTGCATTTACTATCCAGAAAGCTAAAAATATATGGTCAGTATTTTTTGGAATCCAGTCTATGAAGGGAAGATCTACCATAATGTTGGCTTTATGCTTCAAGCAACCAAGTGACTAGATAATGGAAGTACCCTTCTTTTTCTTCAACATCTTTTACAGGGCAGTTCTGAGCCTTCAAAGAAATATCTAAGACGACCCCCACCATGGAGTAATCTTACAGAAGCCTCAGAACTACAGCCAGGACTGGATGGACGAGGACAGACATCATGGCGATTAGTGTCCAGATCTTAAATTTCTCTGTTTCAGGAAGATTGACCCTCCTTCTTTTTTATCTGCGAAGTATGATTTGCTCTAGATCTTTTTAAAATTCACCATAATCCCTTCTGTTTAAAGCATAGAAAAAGGTGTTTCAAGTCACCTCATTTAACATTTGTAGTGATTCTTGGTAAGAATGTAAGATAGGAATGAGCATTTAGAATTCTCTATACTCTTCAGCCTATTACCAATACCTTCATGAACACTGAGGTATAAGACGGAAGCTGAACAGCAACATTTTGTATTGCTAGTAGCTACTTTGAAAGACAAACCGTATTAACTTCTGGTAGTAAAATATGATGGATATGTGAAGAAGCTTCTACCAGATCTAACATCAGGAAGTCTCCTGGAGAGATTGTAGTAGTTCTAAAAGCTACAGTCTCCTTAAATTTTGTTGCCTTTGACCTATTTAGTGTATGACTGTTTGTATTCCTCGGGTCTTTATTTTACTAAAAATATGGAGTCTAGAGGTTTTTAAGCCCTTCAAATCAGGGACTGTCTCTTTACAGGGCTTTTTCAGTCGCCAGTATATGGGGCCAAATCTCATTTGAGGTTTTTGGTAAAGATACAGTCCTGAGTACCTTTCATATTGAAGGGCAGTCTGTACTTCCTTCATTCCACGTGGCGTGTAACTTATTTCACGATAGTTTGATGCTTCTCTAAATGTCTCAAGTTTGGAAGGGAAATTAAGATAAGACATGGAGGAGCCTGAACCTGCAGAATAATCCCAATATACTCTCCTATACCTACAGCCTGAGTTTAGTACAGTCTCTCTATGAATTGTAGGCTAGATCTATTTCCGGGTGGAGGCAAGATTGATGGCAGTTTGACTGACTGCATATAGTTTTTTCAATAATTAGGCTCACTTCATGATCTGTTTCCCTCTGAAATTCCATGCTCACATCTCATCTCTCACGTACCTATTGCTGCAAGTATTAATCTTTCACTCCTGTATGAGAGCTTTTAATTTTTACACTTGCCAGGAGTAGCAAGCAAATACTTTGTCTTGCCCATATTTTCAATTGCTACCTATGAAACTTCGCCATTAATGAGATTTGCCAACAGCCTTCTCAGTCATGGATTTGTTTTAATTATGCTCTGCCCAGAATTTGATTTAAAACTAGCCACTGAATTTGCTACCATTACTCTCACGAACAGCCTCATGGATCTGAAACAATTGTCAAAAGACACTTTCTTCAATCATGACTTAAGTTGGTCAATATTCTGAGGAAGCTGAAGCTGGACAGCAAATAAGTCACAACATATCCGTGTCTCTTGAGATTCTGTGGTCTTGGAAAAGCATGTAATTTCTAATGAGGATCTGCAAGATATTGACAAAATTTAAACATCCCTTTTGAAGGCAGCTTACATCTTCCTATCCATAGGAAAAAGCCCTTTCGCTAAGCAGGTTTGCCAATGCCACCAATACCTTGGAGCAGAAAGAGTAGGCTTGGCTCAGAGTTTCAGGACTTGCCAAATCACCATTATGCACATTTCCCTGTTCCTCCCTCATGTCTTACTTGAAGCCATGAATGAGATTGCAAATTCTGCCTTGTTTGGAGGAGAGGTTGTATGTTTATTCTCCTTACTTGATTGAATCTTAATGGTCACTGCCTTTTACCTCTCTATTTGAAACATGCCTGGAGGAAACAAAAAATGGTTACTTACCTTTCGTAAATGTTGCTCTTTGAGATGCGTTGCTCGGGTCCATTCCAATTAGGTGTGCCGTACTGCGTGCATGGCAGCCAGAAGATTTTTCCCCTAGCAGTACCTGTTGGGTCAGTGAGACATCCCCAAGAGTTGCACCTTTATGGGGCTGAATATAGGTCCCTGCTGACCCGCCACCACTTCAGTTCCTTCTTGCCGGATTGCTCCAACAAAGGTAGGCGGATGGGTATTGGAATGGACATGAGCAACACATCTGCAAGTACAACAGTTATGAAAGGTAAGTAACCGTTTTCCTTCTTTGGAACTGACAGGAGCAATCACTCAATTAGGTGATACAAAGGCTAAGTTTTGGAAGCGGGATCAGAGCTCAAAGGTTCGCAGACTGAAGCACCACCCTACCAAAGGCTGCATTGTCTCTAGCCTGCTGAATAATAGCATAATGTGAAGTAAAAGTATTTATAGATGACCAAGATGTAGCTCTGCAGATCTTTTACATCAGAATATGGGTCAGGAACACTGCTAAAGATGCTCGTGCTGTCAGCAGAGGGGCCAGTACCTTCTCTAGATCTAGGACGTGATCCATGAAGAAATCCTTTGGCAGGGGGAAGCCCTTTCATTCTGTCTGCTACTGCGATAAATAGCTGAATGACTTCTAGAACCATTTTGTTCTCGATATAGAACGTTAACACCCTACCAACGTCCAATGAGTGAAGTTTTTGCTCACTGCTGCTTGAGCGTGGCTTAGGGTAGTAAACTGGGAGAAAGATATCCTGGTTAACATGCAACTGGGAGACAATACCAGGGAGAAAAGTCAGATGGGGTCTGAGCTGAACTTCATTCTTATAGAACACCGTGTAAGGAGGCTTTGACGTTAGGGCCTTGAGCTCAGACAGAATCTCCTGGCCAACATTACTGGTTGCAGAAACACCACCTTATATGAGAGGTACAGCAAAGAACATGTTGCCAGCAATTCGAAAGCCCCCCATTAATCTGTAAAGGGCTAGATTAAGGTCTGACAGCCAGTCCCATGCTCGAATGTGAATGTACAGTCTGCACAGTCTGAGGATTGAAGACACAACTAACTATGTGGCTGGCAAAGGCCGATCAGCCCACCATGCTTAGATGGATTCTGGGAGTCAAGTGAACATTTATTGACGACATGGAAAACCCCTTCTGTTTGAGGTAGAGAAGGTAGTCAAATATGACAGGTATGGACACAAGTGTTGGAGATGGGAGGTCTTGTGAAGATCAAATTGGGAATCTGTTCTATTTAGCCAAGTAGGTAGCCCTAGTGGAGGGTTTCCTACTACCAAGGAGGACTGTCCTGACTGGACCTGAACAGGCAAGCTCCGTAAGGTTCAGCCATGGAGCTTCCATGCCATGAGGTGAAGCGATTAGAGGTTCATGTGCTTGAGGTGGCAGTGATCTTGTGTATCAGGTCTGGAAACTGCGGTAAGATGATCAGGGTTTTCATGGACATTTGCAGGAGGGATGTGTACCAGTGCTGATGAGGCCAGGCTGGAGCTATTAACAACAGAGAGGCCTAATCCTTTCAAACCTTGAGGAGCATCTTGTGAATGAGATGTATGGGAGGAAACGTGTACAAGAGGTGTCCGCTCCACGGAATGAGGAATGCATCCGTGATGGAATCTGGTCTGTAATTTAGGAAGGAGCAGAACTGCAGGCGCTTCCTGCTGTGATATATGGCAAACAAGTTTAGGGGGAGGGGAAACCCACACTGTTGGAAGATGGTATTTACGATATCTGGGCATAGGGACCACTTGTTGGCCATGAAAAGAGCTGCTGAGATAATCCACCAACTCATTCTGTACTCCAGAGAGGTATGCCGCCTCCAGGTGTTTTGGGACTTCTGTATAGCTCACTCAGTCTGAGGTCTTCCTGGCACAGGGGAGAGGAGCATGCACTCCTGTCCGTTTATATAAAACATCACTGTTGTATTGTCCATTAGCCACCTGATGACCCATAACTCCAATGGAAGTGATCATACTTAGTAACAAGTGATCGCCCATCACCACCACATATTTCCCTTCCAAATGAACTTGGAATGTCTGGCATTCCAGATGGACAGCTCTCAGCTTTCTGATGTTGATGTGATGTGAGATTGCTACTTGGGACCAGACGCCCAGAGTTCTGAAGTCTCCCAAGTGTCCACCCCACCCCAATGCTGATGCGTCCATCACCAGTTAGAGGGATGGCTATGGTCTGGCAAAAGGAACACCAGCACACACCGCCTCTGGATCAAGCCACCACAGGAGGGAGTCAAGGATCAGTCAAAGAAGAGTGATCTTGTCTAGACCATCCTGAATTGGCCAATACACCAAAGCCAGCCAAACCTGAAGAGGCCAAAGTCTCAGTCTGGCATGCTATATTACAGAGGAACAAGTGGCCACATGTCCCAGAAGCTTTAGACAATTCCTTTCTGTGGTAGTAGGGAACTGTCAGACTTCGTATGTTGCACAGCGACCAGAAATGAGACTCCAGGAAGTACCCTCACCTGTTTAGAGTCCAATACCGCCCCTATAAACTATTGCTAAACAGGAGACAGTTGACTTCTGTACATTCAGTAGAAGGTCCAGGTCATCTAAAGTAGCAAGCATGATGACCACCTGTGTCTCCACTTGCACCCTGGAGCAGCCCTTGACTAGCCAGTTGTCAAGGCATGGGAACACATGCACTTAGCGCTTGCGTAGGAACGCAGCCACAACTGCCATGCACTTGGTAAACATTCGAGGAGCCACTGACGGGCCAAATGGGAGGACAGTAAACTGATGATGGTGGTTCACCATGAACCTGAGGTACCTTCTGTGGGACAGCGTTATCAAAATATAAAAGTAACTTCAAATCAAGGGTGGCATATAAGTCCCCCAGATCCAAGAAAGGGATAATGAAGGCCAAAGAGGCCATGCAGAATTTCACTTTCTTCATGAACTTGTTGAGATTTCCCAGGTCTAGGATGGGTCTGAGGCTTTTGGTATTAGGAAATTCCATGAATAGAAACCCTTGCCCTACAACTCCTGGAGGAACTTTTTCCACTGCCTCCAGTGTTAGAAGTGTGCCTCCTGCGCAAGGAGTTGCTCATGAGAAGAGTCCCTGAAGAGGGATGGGGAAGGGGTTGGAAGGGAAGGAGAACTGGAGGAAGTATTCTCTTTCTACCATGTGGAATACTGAGTGATCCAATTGAATACAGGTCCTCATAGAGCAGAAACAGGACAGTTGGCACAAAAAGGTAAGGTGGAGTGGCTCCACAGTTCAGATTGGTGCGTCATCCCAGGCACACCTTCAAAAGTTGTGCTTCTGGCTAGAGGATTCTTTCACCTGCCCAGAGCCCTGGGCTGAGGAAGGGTTAGGTCTTTTCCTGTTATTTCCATTTCGCCTTGTAGAAAAGTCCTACCTGTTCTGAGGATGGTTAAAACAAGGCGGGGGCTGCAGCTTGAAACGCCTCCATTGAGAAGAGGGAGCGTGCAGGCCAAGGGATTTGAGGGTGGCCCTCGAATCCTTGAGGGTGTAAAGCCATGAGTAGTTTCTTCTGAAAAAGAGTGGGCAGCCCTAAAAACGGAGGTCCTGGATGGCTTGTGGGACTTCAACAGTAGACCTGAGACCTGTAGCCAGGAGCTCATTCTCATAGCTACTCTAGAGGCCACAACGTGAGTGGACAAATCTACCATATCAAGGGCTGTCTGCAGCGAAGCCCAGGCAATGAGCTTTCCCTCCTCTACCAAGGAGGAACTCTTCGGAGAGCTTTGGAGTCTTGCAGCAACAGCTCCATAAATTTTGCCATCACTTCACAGCAGTTATAGCTGTATCCACTGAGGACAGCCTGGTGATTAGAAACTCGGAGCTAGAGTCTCCCTGTGGCACAGATTTTTCTTCCAAAGAGGTCCGGCTTTTTGGCCTCCGGTTTTTCAGGGAGGGTCTCCGATAGCCTTGGCCCTCCCATTCATTAGACATTGCTACGACCAGGTGTCTGATAGGAAATGTGTGAAAAGTGCTCAAACCCCTTAGGCCAAAAAAATAATATGGAGGACACCCTTGCCAGTTACAGTCCCTGCAAAAAGTCAGAAGAATAGCCGGACTACAAGGTTTGTGGGGCTTCCAGAGGCCAGCTCTAACTTCAGTGCAATGTGGGCAGCACAAAACCAATGATTTTAAGACTACTATTTAGAAAAGTAAGAAGTCCCCCTACCTTAATTTTTAAATGGACTTCAATATTTCCAGCATTCTTTAAAGGCAATTGCTGCTTGGCTGAAGAACCCACACCAGCAGACAAACACATGGCCTTAAAAAAAAAAAAAAAGAAAAGAAAAGTGGATGTATTTTACAACAAAGAATGCAGAACTACCAACAGCAAAGAAGCTAACATATACTTAATATTTTGTAGTATACCTGTAAGTCCTTTGGAGCATGTATCCTAGCTGTTCCAGCTCTTGCTCTGAGAGGAATACTTTTAATCACACTAGTAGGCCCTGGACTGTCAATCTCTACATCAACTCTTGCTGAGAACTCATCTGCTGGACCCAAGATATCTAGAAGGGTTTTAAATTCAAAAGAGTCAAGCATTTTTTACCTGCAAAATTCTTAAAGTTTGATGCCAGAACTATAAACAACCTGCAGCACAATTTTATTTCGAAGTGGTTATTATAGTAATGGGGGCCTTAATTATTTACGACAACTGTATTTGTATTTTGAGTATTTACTTTCACAAATATTCAAGTATTAAAACTGATGTGTTAATGCCAGGATAAACTTGCAGATTAGGGGACCAGAGCAAAACAGTTACTGAAATGTTTCATCTATGTTAGTGACTTATTCTAAAGGAAACTTATAACACACAAAAGTAGCTAAAACGGAAGTCAAACTACTATACCTGAAATAGAGATTTGCTTCTTTGGTGCGTGGAACAGAACCCACACTACCAAGGTTTCAGGATCCTGAAAAAAGGAATATATTTGATACTTTACACATCTACTGAAAATTTCAATGTTTAAATTGTCCAATAGACAGTATGAACAAGACATTATATTGAAGCTTTGGATGTCTAAACTCAAATCTGGAAAAGCAGTGTTTCTAAGACGAAATAGTTTTTACTATGAACACTCCTTTTATACATTACAAAAAGATAGCTTCTTAGTTACAGTGAGCTAATATATAGAGAAGCTGTCCAGGTTTCTCTTAGTATGCCTAGAGCGTAAGAGGAATTTAAACAGTAAAGTAAAAGCTCTGAATAATCTTGAATCTACTTTCTTGGAAAATCCCAGCAGTTTAATTTTTAGTTAATATTTTAAATTATGAATATAAAAGTTGCCTACCCTCTCCATCACCCAAACACACACTTACAGTTAATCTACTGGCTGATCACTACCACCACCAGAAAATTAAAATGAACTCGAAACAAGAAAACCAATATTGATCACATCACTATCCTTCATACAAACACTGTGAGTTGAGTTATCTGTAACTAGAATCATTTTAGAGAAACAATTGCAAAAAACTAAAATGGTTCTGAGCTACTTACTTGTCCATCATAACTTGCGTGTATCACATGGTTTACAACTGATGGAGCTGCTAGCTGAGAGACCGCATTAGTCTGAGGTGAACATTCAATAAAAGTATTAACTGGTTCCTTGGAAAATGTGAAGCAACGCCACGCTACAGCATTCTGCCATAATAAAAACTCTTTTTAAAAATAAATATTAAGATCCATATTTTCAAAAGTAATATATAGACATGGAAGTTTTGAGGATATTTCTCTAGGTATCAGGTTTCAGAGTGGTAGCCATGTTAGTCTGTATCAGCAAAATCAACGAGGAGTACTTGTGGTACCTGAGAGACTAACAAATTTATTTGGGCATAAGCTTTCGTGGACTAAAACCCACTTCATCAGATGCATGGAGTAGAAAGCCTTTGAGGCTGTCACAGAATTGATCATTCAAAATTATCCTTATGTGGAAACATATCCTAGCAATACAGCAAAGCAGCCATAACAGATACAATTAAACTTCTTCCATAGTTCATCCTTATCAACATTGATTACTAGGATTAGTGTTATGGAACAGTTTATTCCATCACTGGAGATTTTTGGGATGATTTAGATAATACTTAGTCCTGCCATGAGTGCCTGGGACTGGACTAGAACACCTCTCGAGGTCCCTTCTACTCCTCGGACTCCACCTTTAAACATATATAACATAATGTACTTACTGCTTTGATAATAAGTCTGATGGGCACAGAAGCAGGGGTCTTGTTGATTAGTTTTAGTGGGAGAGCCTTCCAACTCCCAGATGACAGGTCACCAAAATCTAGACCATCTGTCTTTTCTGTTTCCACCTGATATTAGACATAGATGTAGCCTTTACAAATTTGAGCGAAGGACCATGCTTTTCCAAGTTACCTCTCTTCTTCCCTGCACCCAGCAATATAGTGCAGGTCCCCTGCTGTCAGAGGGACAAGTTGGCTTTTGCACCAACAAGAAGCAACATCCAGCTGACTATCTCCCACACTTTTCTAGAATCTATTTCTATGGGGTAGGCAGGGTTAAGTAAACACACAAGGCCAGCAGTAAATGGAACAGGCCGGAAATCAAGACACAGGAATTTAACAGCAGCACTGGGGAAGCAGCTTAGTACAAATGCAGAAATCACAAAAATCCATATTTCAAATCTCATGGAGAATACAAACCTGATGTTTAATTTTAGAAGTGTGTTTTGTTTGATATAAACACTTCATGAAATCAGCTTATTTAATCAAAAACTTCGTATTATCCTTTCTTCAAGACTCATTTGATTTACAGTTGAGATCTCAGGAGGACAGTTTCAGAGAAGAAACTGAATCTTCTGAGAACTACCCTAAGGGCTTGTCTTCATTACCGCGGGGTAAGATCAATTTTATGGCGATCGATTTATCGCGTCTTGTGAGGATGCGATAAATCGATCGCCAGCGCTGCCCCCGTCGACTCCGGAACTCCAGCTCCCCGGGAGGAGTAAGCCGGAGTCGATGGGGAGCGCGCCGCCGACTGCCCTCACCGTGAGGACGGCAAGTAAGTCGGCTGCAGATACGCAAACTTCAGCTACTTGATTCACGTAGCTGAAGTTGCGTATCTGCAGTCGATCCCCCGCCCTAGTGAAGACCAGCCCTAAGAATGTTTGCTCTTAAGCTGCTAAAAAGGTTGTTAAATAGGAACGAAAGGGTGCATATAATGTTCACAAACTGGTAATATCAAGAACTGAACTAAATTACATGCTGCACTGAGGTACTCACAGAAGAGGAAATTTTGATTTTTACTAACTTATTAATGTACACTTAAATTTTGAATAGCTACCCATTAGTGATCTTAAAACCTTTATTTCAATAAAGAGATGTTATCAATCTGAGAGACTGAAGAGATACATATGAAATAATTGCTATTTCAATAGAATTTCTTAGAGTCATCCTGTGCAGTTCAGATCACGGTAAGAAGACTTCCCATCAACAGCTGCAGACAGGATAAAGAAAAGCTCTCTTATGAATGAGACATAAATGTGAGCATTGTCAGAATATTTTAAAAAATAGTACCTTGGAAATGACATTTAATCACTATGTGTGTCCCATCTTGATGAAACAGGCAGAGTGTTTGAAACTCCCCAGTCTGGTTAAGTAAATAGAAATGAATGAAACTGATATCGGAAAATCTCTCAAGAGTTCAAAGAGAACATGACAGGATGATTTAAGAGCTAGAATGACTAGAATGCATAGACCAAAGGACACCAGAGCGTACGCTTTGCAAAATAAGTCACTTTTGAAAAAAGACTCAGAACATTAAGCTCTGCTTCAGGCTCTTTGGAGTACATGCATTGCACAACCTGGATCCTCAGTCTTTATCCATACAATTCTGTAAAACAAGAATCTTAAATGTGGTATTTGAATCTATTTACCAGATTCTGAACTTTACCAAGAATCAAATATGCAGATTTAAACTTCCTATCTATGAGCACAGTAAAAACCTGCTCAAAATTTTCCCACATAAGCAAAAAGGTTATTCTTGATTGAGCATAAAAGTGATTGTTATTTGTTGACATAAGAGATATAGATGGGGAGGATGGGAAGACAGGAAAGGATAAGTTTGTATTGGTAGAGATTTAACATTGCCAGCAAACCAACCCCTTTTGTGGGTATTTAGCATTAATCACAGGATGATTCTACTCAGGATATCTTTGAAGGTAAACACAGGAAGTCAAAGTGAAGGAGGGAATCAGAGGTTTCTCAGGGGCCACTAACATCTGCAGCTTGACTCTCATTCTCACTCCACACTCTCCACATTTCACTTGAAAGCTTTGATTCACCTCGAATTTCCCCACAGCAGAAAGACAGAAGAGTGCTGAAGTTGTCTTTTTCACCTTTTTCCAGGTGGCACTAGCAATAGCTAAGCTGCTTGTATCCTGGATTTCAAACCTTCGGCAGAAAAGTTGGCTCAAAGAAACACAAAAGAGATCTTTGCTTACAAATTACTAAACAGACTGTGACAGTGTACCCCATAAGGCTTTATGGAGTGGTGCCTATAAATATATGTACGACATTACTGGAATATGGTTTTGCTGCATATGCCATGTAACATCTCTATGTAAAGGTAATGATCCGCTGCATCTGTTCATCCTATTTGTATGTATGTGGCAGTTTTGTATTCAAAGTTATGAATATTGGCTATGTGCTTGGGCAGTTCTAAGTAGACTTGGAAAAGCGGCTAGGCAGCTGTCTGAGAAAAAACTATTCTTAGTAAATGCGCAATCAAGAACCAGTCAAGCTAAAAATGAACTTTGGAGATGCCCGTCCACACCCAAGTTTCCCCAGGAATGTGGCCTGGCTGGTCAGGAACTGAATCTTGGAGACACATGACTGGTTCATGTGGCTCTGAAACTCCATTTTACAACTGGAGTCTGCATAGAAAGGAGGAGGGGGTCTCCACCCACAAGAGGATGTCTATATAAACCAGGCCTGCACAACATGTGGCCCAGGGGCCACATGCGGCCTGCACGGGCTCACTGTCCAGCCCGTGGGGGGTGAATAGGGGTGGGGCAAGCCAAGTGGTTTTTTTGCAGTAATATGTCCCTCGCTGCTTTCTGGGTTGTGCAGGCCTGATATAAACCCTGGAGAGACCCCTCCATTTTTCAGCTCACTCAGAGAACAGCCTTTCCACCCTCCAAGGATACTGAGAGGAAACTGGAACAAAGGACAGTGACTGCAGGGGGTGTGTGAGTGATAGCTGGACCCAGACTAAAAGGGAGATTAGTCTGAAAGAAGAAATTCACTGACACATACAGTAACAAGCCTCATCCTCAGATAAGTGTTAGATCTGCATGTTCTTTTTGTTTGGTAATTCACCTTTGTTCTGTCTGTTACTACTTGGAACCACTTAAATCCTGCTTCCTGTCTTTATTAAAATCACTTTTTACTTATTAATGAACCTGGAGTACGTGTTGGTACCTGGGAGGGCAAACACCTGTGCATCTCTCTTTATCAATGTTATAGAGGGCGAACAATCTACGAGTGTGCCCTGTATAAGCTTTATACATGGCAAAACGAATTTATTCAGGGTTTGACCTCACTGGGAGTTGAGCATCTGAGTACTAGAGGCAAGAATACTTCCTACCTGTTTCCAGGCAAGCCCATAGCTGTTGAAGGACATGGCTCAGACCTGGGTTTGGTTCTGCAGGAGGCTGGCAAGTCTGACTCAAACCAGGCAGGGTACTGAGGTCCTAAGCTGTTTGGGCAGGAAAACTGAGGTAGGAATAGCCTTGGCATATCAGGTGGCAGCTTCTAAAGGAGTTTCTGTGATCCCAGCCTGTCACACAAGCCTCTGCCACTATCCCCTGCTCTTTGGTTCCTGATTAATATAGGACAAAGTGATGACAGTGTTGGCTTCTTGCTGGTTTAAGATGCAAGTTGTATACTAATAATTGACTCCTAGTCAATGGCAGAATATTCTCCTGATCAGCATACTTATGCTACTTTGTGGTTTCAATGGAATTGTACCCCAAGCAATAAATTAGTCATGACTACCTTTCAATTTGAGTGATGACAGCAATCAAAGACTATTTCTAGTGGCAAACTTTTTCTCACCTGTTGCTTGCAGGGTAAGAGAACTAGTAACTTCAGAGACAGGCAAGAGAGCATGAACAACAGGCAAGAATACAAAGCTGGAACTGCTGTATTTGAAAGAATGCCTGTGGCATTAGGACTGGAATCACATTTTGTGGCAGTTTAACTGGGTCAAGGCACTGACTTACTTCCTCAAATTCACGAAGGATCTAACAGGAACCCTCAGTGACAGCGCAGAACCAAGGACAGACTGATTAGCTCCTGAGACAGCAAGAATTTGCCAAAATTGAGACTCCAGAATAGGTTTTATGTTTCAGGCTTGTCTCAACTAGCATTAACAAACAGGAATGAATGGTTAGATCAAGAGTTTTCTTCAGAAGTTAGAAGAAACTTTGATGGTGTGATGGGATAACATAATTTTGGCAATTGATCTTTGACTATGGTAATAGATGGGGCTGGTGGTATATGATGGGAAGGTGGAGGGGATGGAATCTAAGTTACTACAGAGAATTCTTTCCTGGGCGTCTGGCTGGTGAGTCTTACTCACATGTTCAGGGTTCAGCGGATCGCCATATTTGGGATTGGGAAGGAATTTTCCTCCAGGACAGATTGGCAGAGGCCCTGGAGGTATTTTGCCTTCCTCTGCAGCAGGGAGCATGGGTCTCTTGCTGGAGGATTCTTTGTACCTTGAAGTACTTAAACCAAGATTTGAGGACTTCAATAGCTCAGATATAGGTGAGAGGTATATTGCAGGAATGGGTGGGTAAAGTTCTGTGGCCTGCATTGGGCAGGCTGTCAGACTAGATGATCATAATGGTCCCTTCTGACCTTAGAGTCTATGAAACCACCCACAAGCTTGATGAAGGGTAAAGGGCCCAGGTGGGGGAGGAGCATATGAGCAGCCACAGCACGGGAATGGTATTCTCTCTCACACACACACACAAGAAATCCAGACTCACAGAGTATGTACACCCAGAGGAGGACCTCTGTGGAAAAATACTTGAAGAAAAACTTACTTATTCCTCATATTTTAGCCACCCAACTATTAAGACTAAATGAAATGAGAAACTGTGTACCATACGTTAGCATAAGCAAAATGCCAATTACCCATGAAGCAGTAATCTCCAGTGCCCCATATGAAGGTCCTTCTGCAAATAAATTTTGCTAAGTATCTCATACCAGAAGTATAAACTTTAACACCTCAATTTATATGAGGTATTCTCATCTCCTTTCAAAATCAAGTAATCTTGAGCTATACAGATAGTTTTTAAGTACTTAGAAAAAGCAAACACACAAGAATATATTGGTTCAATATAACAAACTGCTTCTTACCTCGAGATTAGGATTTTCAGCAACTGCTGTCAAAACTACCCTAGTTGCCAAAGCTTCTGCCTGGACTATTGTCTCAGTATCAGCAGAAACTGGCCAAGACGAAATACTGAGGACACACTGGAAGATTCCAGGATGACAAGGTAAGAAAAGTATTTTCAGCTCTTCTGTAGAATGAGGTCCTATGATGGTTTTGTTCTTGAACACTAGACACTGATATTTCAGAGAATCCATCTGAAAAAAAAAAAAAGCCTTGTTAGTTTCTGCAAAATTAAAAAAAAGCAAAGTATTCCACCCTTAAGACTTACTTCTAAAATAGGGGTCGGCAACCTTTGAGAAGTGGTGTGCCGAGTCTTCATTTATTCACTCTAATTTAAGGTTTTGCGTGCCAGTAACATTTCGTGTTAGTGTTTTCTAAAAAACATTAACCTTTTTAGAGAGTCTCTTCCTATAAGTCTATAATATATAACTGAACTATTGTTGAATGGAAAGTAAATAAGGTTTTTAAAATGTTTAAGAAGCTTCATTTAAAATTAAATTAAAACGCAGAGCCCCACCCTCTACCCAGTCTAGCGGCCAAGACCAATGCAGTGAGTGTCACTGAAAAATCAGCTCACATTGTTGCCTTTGGCACATGTGCCATAGGCTGCCTATCCCTGCTCTAAAATAATGCCCACAAAGCTGTTTAACAACTGCTCAGTAGGTGGTGAACTGATCTTTGATCATTTTTGATCAGTGGTTTTAATGTTACCCTCTCCTGCTCATTTCCCCATGTGTCTGTCTCATGCAACTGTTGAATCGTTTTCATTTTATATTTTCAGTTTTTGGAAAAATCCCTCCTCCAGTTTGTACAACACCAGGATAACTGGCCTGCACAGGGCCTGTAGCTTATTGTAATATACATAAGACTGTACAGAACAAGTAAAATAAGGAATGTTTTACATCCTAAGCTTCCTGCAACATGAATATATTTTTCTTTGTTCTCCACTACTCTTATAGACTTTGTATATGAAGGACTAGTCTTACAAAATTAAGTAATATAGCTTACTGGGCGGGGGGGAAGAAACTTGCAGCTGTTCCAGAGCAGAGTACACAAGAGTAAGCTGCTACATAAAATTCAAAGTAAATAGATACAAGTTCTGTTTTCAATGTTAAAGCAGTATTAAGTATCAGTCATCTTGGTAGATAGATGTTTGCACCACCTACTATGCAGGGATTTAAATTGGGATCATGAATTCATAGCAGATAAGACGTGTAGTAGAGGCTACAGGCTACAATGCTGAGAGAAGGGGAGGAAAAATATGCACCAACTAGTGTGGAAGGAGCCAACTAAGAATTTTTTTCCACTGGAATCTGTCATAATAGCAGGAAAGGAATGGAGTTTAAGTTTTTGATACATTAAAACTGCAGGGGAATGAGTTTAGAAAAAAATTTAAGAATTCCTAGGAATCCCTAATCATTGTCCCTAGCACTTGAAATATTGTACTGTACACTAAAAGCTATACAGAAAAAGTTTACCTCTTCTCCATTAACTGAAATACTGGATATTCCAATGCTGACCTGCAACCATCGTTCAGTTGGATTAAAAATACCAAGATTCGTTTGTGATGCAATTCCTACACAACAAGCATTAGGGAACTTCAGCTCTTCTGGTACTCTCACATGTCCTAGGAAAGAAAACCATCTCTATTAAATACCAGTATCTGTATATCTACAAATATGTATATCTACAATTGCTATCTTGAGCACCCTGATAAAGGTAACTAAACCAGACTATCAAATTGGTCAGAGTTGAAATAGTTCATAACCTGGCTTGACAAATACACCCTTATTCCAAGCATTACTAATACTGGTCAGATTTCCTGGGAATGTTTCCCCATGAACTTGAACATTTTAGTTAAGTGCTCAAGATTCTAGTGTCCTTAAAAATTAGGATGTTCAAAAAAAGTGCACCAAATGCAGTTACTAAAGCCAACAAAAAACACAGTACTAGCTGCGAGGGATAGCTCAGTAGTTTGAGCATTGGCTTGCTAAACCCAGGGTTGGGAGCTCAATACTTGAGGGGATCATTTAGGGATATGAGGCAAAAATCTGTTGGATGATGTAATTGGGGATCGGTCCTGCTTTGAGCAAGGGGGTGGACTAGATGATCTCCTAAGGTCCCTTCCGACCTTGATATTCAGTGATTCTATGAACTGTATGCAGCTTAAGGTTTCACATCAAATAGTAACTGAGGGGTTCATTATATACACCTTCTGAGAAATATGGTGTTTCTATAAGCACCCAGCATTACAATGCTCATTTACTTAAAGTGATAAGTTATTACAAAACTGACTGCTGACTTTTAGTTTAAAGAGTGAAAACGTAGCTCTAGAACATGACATAAATTAGACACTGGTTTGTGTCATTAAATTGAAAAACCTCTCCTATTACAACAGAACACTAAAGCTGTTTAAGAGTTCTGTAGGTTTCAAATCACGTTTTTAAATGCCTGCAAACAAACAATTTTATTTTAGCGCTGCCTTGGCTGAAATACATACATGCTTATCCTTATTCTCCCACTCTTAAAAAGAAAATTAAATTAAAATGATCACCCTTAATGTAACATTAAGATGGAGAGCTATACTAGGACCAGTATAAATGAATTAATTGCATGGAGAAAAGGAGTGACTAGAGAGATGTTAAACTTTGCAGAGAACAAATTTTAGGTGAGCCAATTCCATAGCAGAGTTGGAATACCTTTAGAAGAGCCTCACGATGCCAGGAGTCTGGACAACAGAATGCCTACATTTAATGCATCTGCCTAAGATTTATATAATGGACTTTGGAAGGAAGGTAGTGAACTAGTCATGTCAATGGCTAGTAAGTTTACTTAATTATTCAGGAAGGTGGACCAGGCCATTGTGAACAAGCTCAATTAAGATATTTACTCAATTCAGGAGCAACAGTCAAAAGTGTCAATATGTTAGCCTGTATTAAAGTAAACAACACTGCCAGGGTTGCACCTTGAATACTGGGTTTAGTTTTGGTGACCTCATCTCAAAGCACATAATCAGAAAAATATGTACAGAAACAATGGAAGTGCTTGAGGTTAAAATATCCTCAATGTTAAGTGTTTACATGCCTCTAATGTTACTTGAGAGGAACCAAGACAGATTAAAAATAAACAGAAGGTATGAAAAAGTGAAGTCAGGAGCCTCCACTTCCTGCTCTCAGTAGGAAAGGAGAAAAGTACAGTGAAAGTCCAAAGTTTTTTTTTTCTTCAGAAAGGGAAGTCAGAAATTAATTAATTTTTTGCTTGAAGGAGAGGAAAGTATTTGGCTGAGCTGAGCAGTGACAGCAAGCGAGGGTGAAACCAAGAGCTGCAGCACTTTTAGTGTGCTGTAGTAGTAGAACAGAATGCAGATTCTTGGATTTTAGATGGAGTGTGACTTACCATCTCCTACTCACTCAACTGGAAATAGGAAGAACTGCAGTGCAGGTTTCTTCCATGATGTCACCACTCACGTTCCCTAAAGAGCCTACCAAATCCTCTAGAAAGAAGAATGCCAGGACCCAGTATTTCTAATGACTAAAATAGTATCTGAAACTGATATACTATCGAAGTAAATGTTGATTTAAACACAAAATTTAAATAAAGATGAAAGAATAAAACCAGTGTATATGAAACAAACCAGATGATAGCTACAATTGTCTATCACTGAAATTACAGAAAGTTTCTATTTCTTGAGATAAATTTATGATTTACCATTTTAAACAGTTTTGATCAGTAACAATATTTTAAGCAAAATTATGACATTTAGAAAAGGAACAACTTACCAAACCCAGATGACTCCCACTGTTTACTTCCATTAGTGCCAGCAGATTGCCCAATGTACGATTCTGTACTTAAAATATTCGGGTTCCAGGAACCAGAGTGTGGATTAGAAAGTGAAGATGTACCCAACAATCCAGGCCCAACACTTGGACCTAAAGGAATTCCTACTGCAACTGAATTCTGAACATGCCCTGCTGGGATGCTAGAAAAAGGAAGTCCTGCTGGAAGACAACAACCAGTGCAGCTGCCACCACACTGAGGCAGAGCAACATTTACACTTGATTGCATGTTTCCCAGGTATTGCTGAGCAAATGCTGTTGTTGTAAGTGAACGTCCAGTAAGTAGTGTGGGAATTGCAGAAGACACTGTCTGAGTCTCAGAGGCAGATCCATAGGATTTGAAACTTGAAATAGGAATATACTGTTCACCACACGTGTTTTGATTTAATGGAATATAGACACCTAATGCACTGTAAGTGGGTACCATATTTAAAGAGGATAATCCTGGCTTCTTTGTTTTGTTTGTATGATCCTGCCAAGCTACAGGTGTATCGACATCAACAGATAATGGCTGAAGGACACATGACTTGCTTGGTAAAGCTGGATTAACATGACCCATTTCCTTCTGACTGGGTGCTGTATTTGGAAGACTACATGTAAACTCATTTTCACTTCTTGGAAAACACTCTTTGGATATTTTATGGTTAAGTGCTGAATCTTCACGCTTGTTGCTAGGACCTGTAGAATCACTTGCTTCTGATTTCTCATTCAGGTTCCTCTGACTGGTGTTTAATGATGTTTCTCTTCTATTTCTTTGCCATGAGAAGTCTTTGGGGTTTTCAGTAGTCTGTTCTACTAATGGAGTTGGACTGGCTCGAATTATTGTTGTGCTCAACTCACTAGCATTATTACTCTAGAACAGAAGTAGATAAAAATCACACATTACAAGTTATAAGTAGGCTTGGAAAGATGAGATTTATCATCGGTAAAGATCAGTAAATGTCAATTTCACTGTACATAAACTTATGAAAAAAATATTTCCATCCCTAATCAAAATGTACAGATAGTCAAAGTAAGAAAAATGATGCTTGAGAACTAGAGTATAAGGATACTTACTTTGTATATTTTGATATAAGATGTTGACACTGTTTTAACAGTTATAAAGCTCTTTTTGAATTTCAAAATCTACTGTTATTAAATGATTGTCTGACCTCCTCACCATAATTTCCTGCCACTATGAAAATACATAAAAATTGAGTGGGATGGGGAAAACTTAAACCACCATTAATATTATCAAAATTATAAAAAGTGAATACTGAAGTCTGCCTAACCTAATTATAGGAAAACAATTAGGGTTTACATTGGTACATATCAAAAAGTGGAACAGGAATCTTTGCTTGAAAGGATCAACACGGCCATTTGACATAATGAAGTTTAACCAAATTTGTGAAAGTCCTCTTTCTTCTAGCAATAAGGTCCACAGATAAATTATAGTAGGTGCTTCCACCTGCTTGGAACTTGGGGTCAGAACTAGACCTGTAAGTTGTTGAGGAATGCTCCACTTCCTCCAGTTCCCACCAGTTCAGTTAGCTTCTATGGCTAGTGTAACTCCACCCCATTTTCCTAAAGTACATACTATGCCAACTGTATTTCTAAACAAACAAACCAACCAACCCACCCAAGTTTCTTCTACCACAGAAGAAGGGATAGATTCCCCTAACTAAACAAACCTAAATCGTTAAAAACATCAGTTTTTTATCTGACTCTAGATGATCTTTTTTCAGAGTGGTAGCCGTGTTAGTCAGTATCAGCAAAAACAATGAGTCCTTGTGGCAGCTTAGAGACGAAAAATTTATTTGGGCATAAGCTGTCGTGGGCTAAAGCCCACTTCAGAAGATGCATGGAGTGAAAAATATTCTTCACCCATTCTTGTCAACTCTTGAGACTAGGCCACTTCCACCTTAATTGAATTGGCCTTGTTAGCACTGCCCCCCAACTTGGTAAGGCAGCTCCCAGCTTTCCATGTGCTGTAATATATATACTGCTTACTGTATTTTACACTCCATGCATCTGATGAAGTGGGTTTTAGCCCATGAAAGCTTATGCCTTTTATAACTGCAAGCAGAGGCATTCACAAGCAGTGGGTGCTTGAACTCCACCAATGGGTACTGGTAAGGGAAAAAATTCAACAACTGTGCTCAGGGTGTACACACACAAAGAATGGAATGCACATGTGCAATCACTAAAAGAATTGTAAGTAGCCTCTCTTCTAATTACTTCATTAGAAAATTTAATGGAAAGCTGAGGATTTTGAAGTACTAAAAACTGGGAATTGATTTGTCTGGATTTCTGCTCTCAATGAGCAGAGCCCCATATACTTGCATAAAACTGATTTGCATGATTTGTATTCCACTATGTCAGAAAGAAGCCCTCATGCCATGTGATTTTTTAAGTTGAAAATGACCAAATCTGAAACACTGTTTTGTCACACTCCTATTACTGTAAAAGTACTTGTGGTAAATGATACCTCATAGTTCCTCTCGTGTCTGTCTGATGTCACCTGATAGCTTTTGTGCCAAGTCAAAGTAGATTTAGGCAAGGCCTGTCCAGATTTGACTCCCTGTGAAAGGCCTGTAAAGGGAGTGGGCCACTTCTTCAGGTAAAAATCTCCTCCAGTTGTAAACACTATATTCCAGGCTACGAAGGAAGATTGCTACACGTCTCCTAGTGACACATTGTTGAATTTTGATTTGTACACACCAAGAAACCTTATAAAATGGAGGCCAAGAATGCTAGAAAACAAACGGTAGGCTAAAATGTCTTACTGCCTACTCCCACATCTGGGCTCTCATCACTGCACAACCAGCTGTTGGAAATGAGGCGGTGGTGATGGTAAGACACAGCAATCTGCAGCAACTGATGGGGACAAGAGCAGGTGGGGATGATATACTTGTACTTTCCTAGTCTTAGATGTGGGAGGAAATCCTGATGTTTCCATTATGACCCTGTCTCATAGTCCTTGCAAAACTATACATAAGCACAGTTTGTCCATGGAAGTCACAAATGTCTGTTTCAGGCATTTGATACCTTTGGATATCAAAAATGGATTCCTCAATATTCTGCCTCCCCCTTTAGTGCAGGGGATCCATACATGTCTGCTTTCTCTGGAGCCCCTATCTTGGAATAGGAGTAGAGACCCCTGGGACACTTCTGACTGAGGTGTCAGCAAGTAGATAGCTGGACCCAAACATCCCTTTCTGTACTTTCTGGTGCTGGAAGTGCACATGTTGTGTCCACTGTCATCCACCACAGCCTGATAAGAGAGTGGAGGAGGCAGCTGAGCTTTGCAATCAGGAGCATGACTGCTGGTGTGGGCTCTAGGGATTTTGGAACCTTCCATCTGGTGTGCTGCTTTTTGGCATCATTCCCTTCAAAGATGGGGTGGAGGCACTGCTTGCATTGAAGTTGGCTTTTTTTAACCCAGCCTAACTCCCTTCTTGGCCAGGAGATAGGGCTAGAGCAACCCTGCCTAGACCAGACTTCTAAATAGAAATCACTTTGCCTACAGAGAGGTTCAATGAGAGACTTGATCAGAAGGGGAAGAACAAGGGAACACAGACTTTTCCTTTTATCTTTGGCTCTCAGCTTAGCTCTTGCCCTGAAGGAGCACCAGCCAGGGAAGGACCTGAGAAGAGAGAACTGAGGAGAGGGGAAAAACTTTTTAAGAGCCAAGTACAGGCCTGGAACATGACTATGAATTAGTCAAATTATTAGTCAGAAATTTAAAAGACAACGTCTTGCATTTATGAGAAAAGCTCTGTAGCTGAGAGAGGACTGGTTAAGCCTGCCTTAGAGGCAAATAAAAGTGGCAAAAATGTCAGGAGGTGAGACAGTCCTCTAACGTCTGTGGCTGGTTCTGCTCACAAGCTCTGAACAGGGTGAAGTACCCATTGTTGCATATCTGTGGAGCTTAGCAGGATGAACACTAGATAAAAACTCAAAATTACAACCAAGATCAATAGTTCTCACACCTTCATGTAGACTGAATACTTTGACACTTTCAGGAGTCCAGAAGGTGAGGACTAAAATAGCCCATATTTTGTTGGGATAGTCCCTTGAAAAGTATGCTTGTCACAGACAAGATGATTTTACCAAACAGTGGTTTAAAGAATAGAATTATGGAAACACATGGAAGAGAGTTTACATTTAAGACAAAAATAGTCTAACATAAATAAAAACTCTGCTGTGAAACACTGTCACTGCATCATTTGCACAGTGTGGTGCCCAAATACAGAAGCATGAAGACTCAAGAAGTGAGAAACTGTATCAAAAGTTAACTTGCAAATGGAGAAGTGTGTGTTTTGCCTTTAGAACTCTCATAAAAAGATCTGATTTTTTTTTGTTGTGTTTTGTTTTTATCTTTAAAAAGCTGTTTAATGTTTGTTTTTTAAAGTTAAAAAAAATCAGAATTTTCTTCTGGTTTTGACAGATTTTTTTCAAAGGACTGGAAAACTATAATTGGAACATCCTCAGTCTTCAACTGAAAAAGCCGAGCTGTTAAATCTCTGAACTTCTCTTCTACAGGTAAGTCTATACTACAATCAAGGACCAGCTGCATCGCCACAGCTGGCCCAGATCAGCTGAGACAAGCTCATAGTGGCTATAAAATTACAGTGTAAACCTTCAGGCTCAAGCTGGAGACCCCAGGAGGAGATAGGGTTTCAGACACCAGGCTCCAGACCAAGCCCAAATGTCTGTACTGCAATTTTATAGCCCTCCAGCCTGAGCCCCATGAGTCTGAGTCAGCTGACCTGGGCTCCAAGACTCAGTGTCATGGGTTTACCACAGCGTACACCTACCTAAAGCGTCTGTAAGAGTTTGAATTAAACAGATATTAGTATAAACAATTTCAGACAATAACCAAAAATATCTTCTGCATTTAACTGCGCAGCTTTTAGTCTTTTGTGCTCTTATCTCATGTTTTCCACTCTCAGAAAGGCACCCACAGGTAAGTCAAGCCCTGATATTTCCTCACTGTAAAAAACCAAACTGGAAAAGCCTCAGTTCCTTTAATGAATGTAGAGGCAAGAAAAGGGCAACTCTCTTTCAACAAGTCAATTTTAAACGGAGTCAGTAAAAAGTGACAACTATTCACTTAAATAAAAAGTGCCACAAACTTTTCATTCAAGTTATATTTTAAAGCCCCTGTCAAAAGTTAAACTGTAGACAAGTTCATAAAAATGTTCAGCATTTCAAAGACAATTTAATATTTTTAAAAATACTTGTACATACATGGTCAAACTAGAGATCAAGACTCTTACCTCATGTCTCGCTGCACTAGGTAGGATGGCTATATTCTTAAGGGTATTGTCAGTTGCAGAGACATATGTCAGTCGACTCATGCTAGGACTTGAACATACTGACTGAGTTAAGGTACAGTCATTACAGGCAGATCTCTGAAAATGAGGTGCTGTGCAAGGAGAATCAGCTTCAGATCTGAGAATGAAATGCAAAGTATATCAATACTGACTTGTATGTTCCCACCTCATCCCCCCAAAATCAAAGTTTACATGTTAGAAGCCACTTTTTAGGTATCAATTATCTTAATTAGCTGCTTTGTTCAATTCAATCTGTAGACTATTTACTGTTGAAAAATAATTGGATAGTCAACGCTAGGATTCTGAATAGTAAGACTTCTGTTCTTAGGATCTCTGTACCAGTCCAAATTCTGCCCTTGAATACATATGCATAATTCCGCAATTTGAAAAGGATCTACATTTGGGTTACCAAGGACACATTTTGAGACATAAAACTGAAGCTTGGGCACACTGATATTATGGTTATGGAAATGATCTAAGAATCTAAAACTAAAAAAGTGAACTGCTATGGCATGAAGAGACCTTCACTGTAAGCAGATTTGTATTTCTTGAGTTATATGTAACACTATATGGCATTCCGCAACATCCAGATCAAAAGGAGTAGATATTTTTCCCAAAGAGCACCCAACATCTCTTTATACTTCACACCTAAAGTGTACATTTTCTGCATGGAGAACTCCTTTCCAGAGTGCAAGAGAGGGATAACTATGAAAGCTTTTATATAAAGGAGCACCTATAATTTTATCATATTATTATTTAGCAAGATACCCCAAAGCTATACATTTCACATCTTGTAATACATAATCAGCATAAAATAGATTATTCATCCAAAATTGTGTATTATCTTCTGGAAGAAAACTGCATGCCCCATAATTCTGAAAGTTAACAGTATGTATAATATTAATGTTTTAATTCTAAAGAAAAGTTACTGTTTAAGAGGAACTGAAAACATGAAAATTAGGGTAAAGGTGTTTTGTTTTGTTTTGTTTTGTTTTGTTTTGTTGAGGGCCATGTTCCATTTACCACCATTAGCTATGGGTCAGGATATTAATTTAGGAGTATATATTCACTAGGGCCAAATTAAACATTGGTATTACAGGTCCAGGCTTACAATTCCAATTAAGTTTGCAATTTTTAGAACCTGAGCTGTCATTTAAAAAAAAAAAAAAAAAAAAAATGGTTCCAGCCCTTACAGTTGCAAATAAAAGTTTAAAAGCTCACGAATTGGAACCAATACAGTGATATCTGCTTGAGTTAGCCTGGAAAAAAATACCGGTGAGAAGTGTGAACTGCCACATTCATCTCAATGCCACAAAACAATTAAAGCAGATATCTGAAGCGGAGATCTTCTGCTCAAACGATCAGGGAAATACAGAAAGCTAATCATTGCTCAAGGCTCCTGTCACTTGCATATTCAGGGGGAAAAAACCCTACCAATACTTATAACTGTGGGAGACTAGAGTTATACATTATTGAAACAAGATCTTACAATAAACTGAGTTCAGGCATTACCTTTTCAAGTAGGCATCTCAAAATATAGCATAAATAGGGAAACATAGAATGTTACTTCCTCACACCCCCATCTGAAAAGTTTACCCTGAGAAAGTTGTTCCAGAAGCTTCACTGGGAGAAGAATGAATTAGTGGTGAAGTTGAGGGTCTGAAGCTATATTGTTCGTCCTCTGAAGACTGTAAGTCACATTCAGAAGACGTCGGTTTCTGATCTATTAACAAAATAATCCCTTTAAGCACAATGAAAGAAAGACTGTTTTCAAAATGGGCCATTTAGGAAATGGATCAAGGCTATACATTTACTTACCAATACCTCTGGGGGAAGTCACAGAAGGTTTTTCAAAAGTCACGTGTTTTACAAAAGTATTGCTAGTAGCACTAGCCTCCCTGATACTTTTTTGCATTTTTTCACCTTGTCTGTTTTCATCTTTGCTCAATTTCTGTGTAGATTTTGCTTTGGTATGACTTATAGGTAACGGAATACTAGACTGCTGGACAGGTTTTAAGCCATTGGTTGACACTGTGCTTTCTGTAGCTGGCCTCTTCACTGAGCCATTACATGATCTAGGAACAGTTTTGTGCAACGCCTGTTGAGTTGTTTCCTTATTTTCATTGGAATAGTTAATATGCAAGTTTGTGAGGCTCCCCTTTTCTGTTGTGGGAACATTCAAAAATCCTTGTGTCTCATTTTCACCGGATGTCTTTTCTGTATCTAGTACATTTGAAGTAAGACTAGTTCTCTTTGGCTGTGGAGATTTACCAGTTATCAAATCAGATGATTTTTCCAAATGCTTAGCCCTGTTTACAGTTTTCTTTCTATTCTCAGGAAAGTTAGATGCACAAGAGGAATCCTGGGCGCCATTTTCTTCATCAAAGCTTTCCATATAGTCCAGAAGGCATTTCCCTCCTCCTTGCTTCATAAGAAGATTACTATTTAGCAAGTCTGCTACCTGAGTACCTTGACTTTCATGTTTATATGGTAAAAAGCTATCCAAAATAAGGTCATGGATAGATACATCAGATCTTGTAATGTTTTCAGGCTCACTTTCACGTCCAGACTCTTCAGTCTTTTTAAGATATCTCTCCATATTAAAAGCATTATGCTTTTCTTCATTGCTGGATAAAAGCTGATTAATAAAGGACAGGTCTGTATCTTTATCAGCTTCAGGAAGGAAGGGTTTCTCTCTACTTTTATTTGAAAGTGCCATTATCATAGCAGCTAATTGAGCAGGATCAGCACTAGTAGATGCATTAGCAATAGCTGAAGCAATTGTGCTTATGCTCAGGATAGGATCTGTGAAATCAGGCAGCTTGTCTTCAAATTTGCTTTTATCAAGTCTTTCCTAAAATAAAATAAAGTTAAATACAAGCTTAACCCAAATTTTAGTTAAAAATAACTTTGTAATTCATCCTTAGCCTCCTACAGGCACAGTCAAAAACTTCCACATGGTAATCAAGCACCCCGACTTCCACAAAAAGCCAGAAATCAAGTTAATCCTATTTCAAAACCAGTCCATCCCTAAGAACCCCAACACTATGTGACTAAATCTCCCTGGCATGCAGTCTGGGACTGTGGTGGGCCAGATTCTCTTCCCCCGTCCCTCACTTGCCCCTGCTTATCCCCCTTGCCGGGAGCTGATTAAAAAAAAAACAGCAACAAGCAACTCAAGCCAGTTAAGACAAACACAAGTCGAATTTCTGGTTTTTTTCCTCCATGGTTTAACATGTCTGCCTACAGGAGTGTTATAAATTTTGCAAGCGACTTGTAAATGCCCTGGAATATATTATAAGGCGCAAACATTATTTTATAAAAATCAGTACCATAAGTAGTTAGATCCCTACTTCTCAAGAGTTTCAGAAAGCTTCTAGAAAAGAACTAATGAAAGCAACAAACTGGCAAATTTTATAACAATTAGTACAGGAGGCATCCTGAGAGCTTATCACAGTTAAAGGAAGTCCTCTGCGTGTCTCCAATGAATTCAACTTAAGAAACCATGACTAAAATAATGGAGAGAGGGACGGAAACATGCCAGTTTACAAGGAAGAGGGGAGAAGCTACAGATATAATAAAAAGAATCTCTGGAGAGACCCTTAACTGAAGCCAATTGCTGAATACATAACACATCAACAGGCCTCTTTGTACCTCTTGTTCTGCCTGAGAGGTGGTTATTTACCTAATAGTAACGGGAGGTTCTTGGGAGATGGGTGATCACTGTCTGGTCTGTATTCACTTCATGTCCCTGGAATTCTTGCAATCAAGTGTCCTTTGGTCCACAGGTGCACCCTTGGTCTCCTCATGCCTCAAACAGAAAGTATAAAGGGCAGAGTAGATGGACTGCCTCTCCAGTCCCTTCTCTACATTGGAATGACTGGAGACAGAGGGGAAGGAGGGTGGCTAGTGGAATGCAGACAGGAACCACACATCTCAAAGAATCTCCAGTTACTACAAGGTAAGTAACTTTCTCTTCTTTGAGTGGTGTTTCTGATGTATAATTAATTACACTGTGGGTGGCTGAAGCAGCACTCAAGTAGGAGGAGAGTGGCAGGGTGAAGGCAGATCAACTTTTTGGCAGACCGCTGTCTGTCAAAAAGTTGAGAAGTGCTGTACTAGAGGACAATGTCTTCTGAATGTGTGGATGGAACTCCACATAACTGCTTTGAAAACATCAAGTAAAGCCATATCCTGAAGAAATGCCCCCGATGTTGCTTCTGCTCTTGCAGAATGAGCCCTTACTGGACAAGGGGGAGAAAGAAGTTACATCTGGTAGCAAAGTAGGAAATAGCCAGAGATCCATTTAAAGAGCTTCTGGGAAGACACAGCTTAACCTCAGAGCTGTTCTGCTATGGCACAAAACAGTCTAGGTGATTTTCTGATTGGTTCTGACCTTTGCAGGCAAAAAGCCAGTGTTCATTACATATTGGAGGGGGAAAAAGTCTTTTCTCCTCCTCAGATGCAGGTGGTTTCAGAGAAGACCCAAGTAAGTGGACTGACCAGTTTAAGCATTAAGGAGAGCATTGCCTTGAGAGCATAGATCTAGAGCTCCCCTGGAACAGTAGATGTTGCATTTCCCATTCATCTGGGAGACTAATAGAACCCAGAAAGGAGGTCCCTACTGAGCTAAGATACTACTCACTACCAAATCATGCAGCTCCTACTCATGATCAATTGTGAAATGCCTGCTGAAAGTGTCCACCAACACATTCTGAACTCTCAGAAGGTAAGCTGCCAACAGGGTTATTCAATTCCTTATACACCAATTACAGCGGGTGACTGTTTGTACATCTTGCCTCACCAGATTAAAAGGTAAAATCCCAAGATTAACAAATCCAAAATTAGCTATTTTCAAGATCAAACTTATTTTGGTTTTGCACTGCTAAATGCCAAAACAGCTTTACTGAGCTGCTAATGACCAAAGTTTTCTTTAGAAAATGTTTTTGAGGCAAGACAGACCTTTTAATTTTAAAAAACTCAAGCTCTAGATCAGGGTTTCTCAAACCAGGGGTCACGACCCCCTGGGGGTCGCCAAATGCACCCAGGGGGGTCACGATCTCCCCGGGCCACTTAAAAGCCGCCGAATGAATTACTTTCTCATTTGGTGGCTTTTCGGCGGACATGCCAAGCTATTTCGGGAGTGCTCAGCATGTCCACCGAAAATAGCAGCCAAATGCGGAAGCAATTCATTCGGCGGCTTTTCGGCAGACGTACAAAGGGCATGCCACCGAATGAAAAAGGGGTCGCGGTTCTGAGAAGTTTGAGAACCGCTGGTCTAGATAGCAGAGACTCAAGACTACTTCCCCATCCACCACAGGCAGATAGCACTGAGTCAACATACTAAGAAGCCTCACAGACAGTTGGGGAGTGAGGGGGAGAGAAATAAGATAGTGATCAAGAGGCAGCTTCTTTAGTATGAAAGGATCCTGAACAGAGTCAGAGATTGTTGCTGCTCTAGAGCAGATCAGCATCATATGACATGATCTACTTTACAGAAGGACCAAAAAAATCAATGGTTCATTGTGAAAGCTCATGTCTGATATCTTATTAATTTTAATTAACAGTCACAGCTCAGATGAATTATGAGTTTTCCCTATACTTTTACATTATAAATACATGGAGATACCTCTATTTTACTTTCAGTAGCAGTTTGCGTATTTATGGTTTTATTTATTCCTGCTATAGTCTCCATTTCATTGACAGTGAACGTGGCTGACACAGAGTCTGGATGTTCCTTTGTGTCCACTTTTATGACTTCTATAAAAAGAGAAGAAAAAGGGCAAATAGTTACTAATAAATAGATTGTTTAAATACCAATGTTCTTGGGACATACCCACCCCACCCCTCAAGTTCTGCTGAAAGCTGTGATCATTAGGACCTCATGTCTTCCTTTGCCAATCCAAACAGTGAGGCTCGTTGGGGCCCTCCAGCTTCATGGGAGAAGCGGGGGAGAAGGGGACTGCAAAAGCAGCCCTCCTGGGTCCCCACAACCTACAATGTACCAGTGCCAGAACTCTACTGCTCACTTTTCCTTCTCCTCAGAAGGGAAAAGCACCAAAATCCCAGCTTCTTGAGAGGGGCTACAAAATCATTACTTCCACAGCATTTATCAAAATTAATTTTTCCTCACAGCCATCTGCCACTCCCCCCATAGCATCAACGCTTCCTCCCACCATCATTAATCTAGAGCCTACATGCACCCTCCTTTTTTGCCTTTGCCTCACCTTTGGAGCCATTTGTCCCAACCCTGGCCTTCTCTCCATCTCCATCTCCATCCTCTCTCCCGCCACACCTATTCCTATCAGAACCACCACCTCTCCAGAGCCACTATCCCTAGCTTCACACCCATCCTCCTACACTTCTCTTAAAGTTATCTGTGTCGTCATGTGTATACTGTATGACATACAATAGACGCCTATTTGCATACCACGCCAGTTACCAGGCATAAGATTGAGAAATCTACAAGGAAGCCTACAGAAAAATCATCAACACAAGGGTATGCCTCAGTCTCTTTATGGCTAAGATCAAAGAATTGGTCTGGTATATCAAGTTACAAGGAAACAGTTCCTTCACCTAGGAAACAAGCTGGACACAGATTATCCAACAAGTTCTTGGAATGCATTGGAAATATTTTTATTTCAGAAGGTGGAGAAAACATTTGGGGGGGAGGCTGCTTTAGATTTGATTTTGCCAAATATGAGGAACTTATTGAGAATGTGAAAGTGAAGGCAGCTTGGGTCAAAGTGATCACGAAATGATAGTTTAAGACTCTAAGGAATGGTAGGAAGTCAATGAACCAGAACAGAGGTCCTGGTAGTGGACCTACTGAAGCGTGTTGTAGCCAGCACTGCTTTGAGAAAGGCAGAGGATGCTTTAAAGTTCTTTAATAGTGTGCTCTTGATCTTTTTGGTCAGAGGTCTTCTGAATGTGTGGATGGAACTCTGGGTTAGTTCTCTGGGTTAGTAACTGTTGCAAAGGAGATGTCTGCTTTTTGTCATTGACAAAACATGGCAGCCACCAACATGGAGTTTATTCCTGGATGTATTCAAATTTCAGGGCTTCTTGGCAGTCTTTCCCTCACTTAGAATTTTCCTCTCTTCCTACAAGACTTATTCCAATGAGACATGGAAGGGAATAATAAAGTCTACAATAGTTTTAAAATAGGAGACACTTATCTTTAGTTTTGATTCACTTTAATGAAGATTTCAATAGTTACTATGATTCTCCTGGTCATTTTCTCAAGCAATTTTGGAGAGTGTGGCTATGTTTTTTATTGGGTTCCTCACCTTTATGGTAGGATTCCAAAAGAGTATTGTCTTCCTCAGAGGAGACACGTTTTGGGCTAACACTGTGCTGCTCCTGGGAAAAGGGACTGGAGAGGGAAGTATTAAGAGGAAGTATGAGTGCTATACCCTGACAAGAAAGAGGGTATGAAACATCTAAGATTCTGGAGGCTTTTCCTCCCTTGAGCTATAAAAGGGTAGGTCTCTGGGACCTTAATTCTGCAATGAGGAGTGAACCTGAGGATGCTTGATTTCCCTCTCCCCTTCCCAGACAATAATAATCTATTTTATTAGATAAACTAAGGGATTTTCGCCTTTAAGGAGGATGTCCAGACTAGAGTCACAGAAGTGTTCCTCTACCCTCCACCGCCAACAACATTTACCCTCTATGCACAAGCAAAAGCTTGTTCTTTCCATCACTTCAGAAAAAACTGAATAAAACTAAATTACTGCAAGTTCTAGGTTATGACCCTCACTCTTTCATGACCACTCAACATCTACTGTCTCTCTAGATAGGGACCTAGTCTTCTATTCTTGTACTAGACATGTAGATATTGTGACAAAGCTCCAAGTTTGTACTCGTGGGTCCTGCGCTTCCTGGCAGATTTAGGGGCCTCAGAAACTCATCTAGGCCCCAGAGTGACCTCCCTTTCTCAGTATAATTGGCAAGAGTCACCACCTAGTGAGTTACCTTCGTCACAGGTCAGTATGGAAGGTGGAAAAAGCTGGGGAGCCCGGGCTCGCTCTCTGCTCTGGGCTCCAGCCCAGGGACCCTAATAGTATCAGCTAAGATGGCTGACCTTTTATCCACAAAACACAATACAATTCCCTGGGCTACTTCCCCACAGCAGTCCCTGCTTCTTCAAACTCCACTTCACCCTTACCTCAGGGCCTCCTTCCTTCTGGATATGTTGTCCACCACTCAGTCTCACCAACAGCACAACTTCCTTCCACAGCTCCTGACACCCACAGCCCACCTGACTAACTGGGAGGTTTTTATCTGGTTTCAGCCAGTCCCTGATTGGCTTCAGGTGTCCCAGTTAGGCTAGCTGTTTCTACTCCTTTCTAGAAGGTTCTTAATTGGCTCCAGGTGTCTTGATTGGTCTGGAGTAGCCTTTGTTTGGCTATCCAGGGAACAGGGACCTGCACATCCTGAGACTAATATACCTGCCTTCCAGCACTCTCCTATATCCTTCTGGTCTGACTCCATCACAATATATAAGTAAGATTTAACTAGTAATAGGCTAAATAAGCAGTAAGTGTCCCAAAGTGATCCGCAAGACTTCAAAATGTAATTTTCTGCAATTTTTCAGCGTTCCTGACAGTTGCTGACATGGCCACAACAATTCAAGTTTCTCTCAGGCATTAGAACTTTAAGCATTCCTTATAAAGATTTTGTGTTCTTTAATCTTAGAAGAGAAAATAACTACTGGTAAAAACATATTTCAGTGATTGCCCCCTTTGAGAGTTTATTCCTAACAGTCTTCACCATTTCTAACTTTAGTGGTTAGGAATATTCACATATAGCTACCAATTCACTAAATTGATCCTGCTATTTTACCCATTTTACAGTACCTGGAAAAAACATATCAGAAATCTGTGAACTTTCTTGCTCAGAGTTGCTTCTTGATGCATCAGACTGCCTTAACAAAGCTACAGGTTGCCTTTTCTCTGGAGATGTAATGTGATAACCAAAAGATGGCTGTAAAAAATAAAAGTCAGTTATAATACTTTGAGGAAAAAAATCACTAACATCCTAAAAATGGTCTGTACATTGTTTAAGTAATGCACATAAGAAACCTACATAATTTTTTTCATTATTAAAACATTTTTGTTTAGTTGAACAGATTTTTCTCACTCTACCCCAGAAGAGAATAATCGCCACAGACCTCCAATGATCTCCCTGCATCTGGCCTACTTTTACTATAGCCCAGGGGTGGGCAATAATTTTCACAGGAGGGCCACTCCTCAAATTTTGGTGAGTCATCACAGGCTGCACATTTCTACATTAATGGAGGAGGTGCAGGGTCTGGGAGGGAGTTTGGGTGCATGAGGAAGCTCCAGATTGGTATCGAGTGTTGGGGTGCAGGTTCTGGGAGTTTGGTGCAGGAGGGGGCTTTGGGTGGGGCAGGGGATTAGGGTGCAGGAGGGGGTGCACTGTCTGGGATGGAGTTTGGGTGCAGGAAAGGATTCTGACCTGGGGCAGGGGTGCAAGGTTCAGGCTCTGGCTGGGAGGCTCTTACCACAAGCAACTCCCGGCCAGCAGCACAGCTCGATTCAGGCAGGCTGCCTGCATATTGTGGTCTCATGCCGCTCCCAAAATCGGCTGCAGATGGCTGCTGCCGACACATCTCTGCGTGCCCCTCGGGGGGTGCGGGGGAAGGACGGTGCTGGGGGCAGGGGCAGTACACCAAGTTGGCTCTCAGCCCACCAGGGATGCACAGATACATGCCAGCAGTAGCCAGACACTTCCGGGAGCATAGCGATGCCAGGATAGACACGCAGGCTGGCTGAGCGCCCTGCTGCACAGTGGGACTTTTAGCGTGCCAGACAGATTGCAAGAAGGCTGGACAGAAATGTTAGATGAGCTGAATCTGGCCCACTGGCTGCATTTTGCCCATCCCTGCTATAGCCCAATGTATAATATTACTTCTTGAAAAGGTGGAAACCCACTCATAGTCAAAGTAGCCCCTTAAATAACACAAGGCATGCCCTATACCAACTCTAATAACTCCCAGCCAGAGGAACAAAACTAATCCAATCTCTCTCACATGCTAGAGTACAGTATTACTAGCAATTGGATTACTCTAGACGATCAGACTCTTCTAGAAGCATTAGTTACAAATGCAAAAGAAGAACAGAGTTCCAGCTATCTTCTTCTTGTCCTTTTCTTCAGTTCTTTGTATTAACATGCTAGTCAGTCACATACCCTTCTCACATCACTGCCTCCGCCAAGACAGCCAAGAGCTTCTGATCTCTGGCCAAAGAACTCCCCCAAAGACAAACGTAAGTAGCTAGCATCTTTACTAAGATTGGATGCTGTATGGGACGCTCTCAGCAGGTTATAGCTGCTGGCAGATTTCCAAGATGTATCCTCTATTTCAGATGTATTGTGTGTGTCTATTTTCTCTTCCTATGAATGAAAAAATCATTTTTAAAGTTGTTTAAAATAAGGAGATCACCCTTCCGCAGTTCTAGGAAAGTTAACTTTATAAGAAGTCACTAACCTGCAAAAATCTGTGATCCCTCTCAAATTCTTCTTGATCTTGAGCAATCTTAGCTATTGCTTCAGCTTTAAAAAATGAAAATAATTAACTACAACATAGCCATTGATATAAAACTGATCTGAAATTAACATTTTTGTAAGTCTGCAGCATTTTTCCAAGTCAATAACAAATTCTTTCAACTAAAGCTTATGTAACTACGCATACAAGCAAGGCAGCAAGGGCCAGATTTACAAAGGTATACAGACACACAAAGATGCAAGTGGGGATTTACAAAAGCCCCTGCTTTGAATAAATCTAGCCCTTACTCTTGGAGGTGTAAAACATTAAGCTTTCCTTTTAGAAGTAATTTAGTCGTCCTGACAGCAAAAAAAGCCATAACTGTCAATTCATGTTTTTGGTACAGTGTTTATAGCAAGAGGCCCTACAATGTTGAAGGCACACTCAAACGGAACTCTGAACTAGCTTTTGGTTTTCAAAAGCATGCATCCCCCATGAAAAATTTTCAAAGTTTCAAAATGCCTCCCATAAATTAACGCATTTCAGACTAGTAGTGTATCAGTTTTTGCAACACCCATACAGAGTAACCAATACGGTAAATTTAACACATCTTTATGTTTTAGATGTACATGGTTGAATTACATCTGCATTACTAGCATTTACAAAATAATAAATGCTTTGGTCCCTACAACAAGCAGTTGTGATTGAGAACTTAGGTCTATCATAAGGTTGCCATGCAAGCTTACTTGCCTCCTTGTACATGTGCATTATGATACAGTCTCTAATTCTATGATCACACATCGTCGCAACCCTGTTCATTCAATGTACAGAATGAACTGACAAGGATACAGGATTGTGTTGTGAAGTAAGGCTGTTTTCCACATGACCTTTGACTCATCTGAAGCAGAAGTTGGAAGGCGTTTAGTAAATGAAGAAGGAGAACACCAGGTAATAAAGGTGGGAAGATGATCTGGTGGTTAAGCACTGAACTGGCAACTGGAGTAACTCCTATCCTTGCTCTGTCTCAGACTTCTAAAAATGAGGTACGTCACTATAGCGGCTACTTCTGAAAATTGTGGTTAGTTTTGTGTTCCTACAACTCTGCACACATCATAGGCACCAACTTTACTCGGCACCAATGGGTGCCCGCGCCATTCCCACCCCAACTCCACTCCTCCACCACCCCCATTCCAAACCCTTCCCCAAATCCCCAGCCCCACCTCCTCCCCCAGGCTCACCTCATTTTCTCTCCACCCTCCTCCCTCCCAGGCTTGCCGCGAGCAAGTCTGGGAGAGAGGAGGGAGAAGCAGAGCACTCAGGGAGGAGGTAGAGCAGAGGAGAGCTGGGGTGGGGGGGGGCGCACGGGAAGGGCCGCAGGAAGTAATCGGGGGGGGGGAGGGGCAGGTAGAGGAACCGCTCCCCGCCTCAGCTCACCTCTGCTCCCTCCCCCAAGCGCACCGCCGCTTCACTTCTCCCCTCCTCCCGCCCAGGTTTGCCAGGCAAAACAGTTGATTCACAAGCTGGGAGGGAGGAATGGGGGAGAAGCAGAGCAGCAGCAGCAGCAGCACACTCAGGTAAGGAGGTGGAGCAGAGGTGAGCTGGGGCGGGGAGATGCCAGTGGGTGCTCTGCGCCCACCAATTTTTCTCCATGGGTGCTCCAGCCCCAGAGCACTCCCGGAGTCGGAGCCTATGCCACACATCACTTGACACACCTAGGGGCCTTGCTTTCAGAAATGCTAAGCACTCAACCCACAAGTTTATAGGAGCTGCAAATGCTCAGTATCTTTGGAAAAAGGATCTCCTAGTCGTGGACCCAAAAGTTAATGAACTCTTACATTTCTGCCCAAGTCAGTTTGTACTTCAGTTCCCAGCTGTAAAATTGGTAATTAACAGAAGTAATATCCCTAAGTGATGATAAAAAATAAAAAGTTTGTGAGGCACTCACTCCGGTGGTGACCAAAATAAGAAAGCCTGTGCAGAAATAAAATATTCCATATTCAGTGCAACATTTGACTGGCATGTAGTAAATATGACATGAGCCCATACATTGAATAAGGATGCAGCAATGAACGGCAGCCTCATTCGCTGAGCACCATATATCCCAGGAAATGAGTAAGGGTCATGTCCTGTGGAAAGAACTCATAACTAAGACCATCCTAATGCACGCACGGTCAAAGGGAAAGAAATTTTGGGTACGGCTATACTACCCACCAGACTGGCAGGCAGTGCTCCATGTATTGGAGATCGATTTATCACGTCTCATCTAGACGCGATGATCAATCCCCGAATATGCTCCCCATCAACTCCAGAACTCTCTCTCAGCAAGAGGAGGAAGCAGAATCAATAGAGCAACAGCGGTCGACTCGCTGCTGTGGGGACAACCAGGTTATTCGACCCTAAGATAGCTCAACTTCAGCTACGCCAAATCTTAGGTTGACACCCCTCCCCATCCTGTGTAGCCCAGCCCTGACATGCATAATACAGAATTAAGGTTTTTTCCTAACTTAGGAAGTAACTTTGCAACCTTTCAATATTTAATAAAGCATTCAGTATGTAATTAGAATATATACAGTTCAGAAAATGTAGCATGCTATGGAACTACAGATGTTAAAAGGGAGAAGAAACATTCTGCTAGGGAGTTTCCTGTTATTTTGGGAGACTTCTATATCCATAGGGTGATAGAGAATGACTGGCATAGTCTCTCTGTGAGATCATAAGGTGGCAGTGACCAATTTCCAAAAGCAATTTTGTTCTACACTCCATTGGGATATCCTGTCTCAGTTGACTCACACAACAGTAATCAGATACATCTGTGAGAGAGATCTTTATATCACAATCCTTTCTGGAGGATGGAGGGAGAAGACATGGGAAAGAAGCCATTAGCCTTATGTAAGGCTACGATTTTGTCATGGTTATTTTTATTTAAAGTCATGGACAGGTCATAGGAAATAAACAAAAATTCAAGGAAGCTGTGACCTGTCTGATTTTTGCTGCTGTGGCTCCATGATTTCTCCCACTACCGCAGTGGCTGGGAGCAGTGGGGTTTCCCCTCTGCCCATGGCAATTGGTAGCTGCAGGGTGACCATATTTCCCAAAGAGAAAACGGGACCCCTCAGCTGCTCACCTGAGGCGTCTCCCTCCCACACCCAAGGCTGTCGCCCGTCACTGGAACCCGAAGGAGTACTCCTTCAGGAGTCTGTCACCTGTTGCTGGAACTTTGCAGGAGGCCCCCTGTTGCTTGTCGCGATGGTCACCAGACCCTTGCTAGGACTCCAGTGGCTGTCACCTCCAGAGTCCTGCAGCCCCTGGAGCCAAAGCAGAGAATGTCATAGAGGTCTCTGGAAGCCACAGATTCCGTGACTTCCATGACCTCCGTGACAAACATAGCCGTAGCCATATGATCCGTTCTTGGGAAATCCATAGACTCCCATGACCAAAGACTTATACTTGACACTAGAGGTCATAACACCACCAATCATTCCTATGTTCATTATAAGGAAGAAAGCAGTCTTAATTATATGCAACCGAGTAGTCAATAGAAGAAGAGAAAAGGTTACTTACATGCAGTTATGAAGTCTTCATTTATTTTATTGTCTGCAGGCAAGTTGAAGTCTTGCTCTTTATCAAATGAGGTAAAATATGCCAAATCAGTCACCCATTTTCCTTCTTCATTTTGATACACAACACTGTGTGGTGGGTCATCAAGGTCATAAAATACTGAATTGACTTTAGAGCACGATAAAGGGGTACAAAAAAAGTAGTCTTATAAATTCTAGCAATTTGTCTGCTGGTTAGTTATATTTTCTGACTTGTAACTTACATTAGTTACTGTCATTGAAATAACATTTTTATGAACTGTACTGATACCCCACAATATAAGTTTTACTATGTGATTTAATATATTAAATATCAATCAACAATAGCATTCAAAATTGAACTAGCTACTTCTTCTGGTTAAGTTAGACTTAGATCTTTTCTTATAAATTTCTGGTATATTTAGGAAAAAGCTGAACTAGCAATTTTAGTTCCCTTACCATACAAAGTAATCTTGTCTCATTTGCCCTAATGGGCTATTTCTACAGCAACTAACCTTCTGTTGTATCTTGATATTCATTTGCTCTACCACCAGCAGTTGGAGACAGGTAAGTATCAGCCAGACCAAGTTCACACTCATCAACTGGATTTGTATCGGTCACAGCTTCATTTTCATTAACAGGACTTTGAGGAGTTGTGTCATGCACAACTACTCCATCTGTCAAGTGCAATGCTTCTTCAGCATCAGATGAAAAAGCACAACACAAGTTAAAGGATTGCGTTCTTTGCTTTAAAATGGCATCGGAGAGATCAACCACAGTCTTACTGATGCCCATGTGCTGAAGATATAATGAATCTAGTTTGAATTCATCAACACTGATGGAATTTAGCACATCTTCACCATTCATGGCATCCTTAAGAACAAAAAAATAAATAAAAGTAGTTCACATTATCTGAACACAAATAAAACTAGCAAGTGTTTCTAGTTAGATTTGACCTTAAGCCATCATGTCCAGTTTACACAGATTAGGTCATTGTTTTAAGTAGCAACTGAATATAGAATGCAAGTTTAAACTAAAATTAAAATATTTTGGTCTAATTTTTAGTAACTATTAAACTAGGAGCTACTAATATTAAATATGCAATCTTACTAGACTCTGTTTTGAACCCATTTGGTAATGCTGAAGTCACCGTATTACCATTTCCAATTGGATCCATGCTATATTCTTAAGGCTGGCTATAATCAAGTAAAATGAAGACCTCAATATATAATTAAACTTAACTTATTCCCAGCCAAACAAAACAACCTATGTTACAATGAGTTCAAGTTGAGAGTATGTATCAGCAACTTACATTACAGGGATATAATTATTCCCAAACCAAGCATTACAAACACTGGACCTTTATAGTTTGGGTTGTTTTGATTGAAGTATAATCCTAACTGTGGAAATACATAGTAAGACATAGGCCTGGTCTACACTACGACTTAAGGTTGACTTTAGCACTGTTAAGTTGACCTAAACCTGCACCCGTCCTCACATGGCTGCCATTTCCATCAATTTAAAAGGCCCTTAAAATCAATTTCTGTACTCCTCCCTGACGAGAGGAGAAGCGCTGAAATCGACCTCTCTGGGTGGACTGTGGCTTAGTGAGGACGCATGTAGACTATTGGCCTCTGAGAGCTGTCCCACAGTGCTCCACTGGGACCGCTTTGGACAGCGCTCACAATGCTCCACTGTGACTGCTCTGGACAGCACTCAACTTGCTGCTCTGGCCAGGTAGACAGGAAAAGCCCCAGGAACATTTGCAGACAGGAATGTTCAGAACTTTGCAAACAGGAAAAGCCTCAGGAACATTTGCAG
>ML677334.1:45876679-45902361 GCA_007922305.1 Dermatemys mawii
TGTGTGTGTGTGTGTGTGTGTGTGTGTGTGTGTGTGTGTGTGTGTGTAAAACAACTTTAAAAATCATCTGAAACTCTCATTAAGAATAATTTTCTCTCTAGCCACAGACCATCATTTACTGTAAGGTATCAGCCTGCACTAAAAGAATACATGAAGAGATATAAATATTCCATAATACATTTTCCCAGCTCATGAAAACAGAAGTATTAAATGCTCTTGGATAAGAATGGGCTGGTATCATATATCCTCTAACAGCAGCTATCTTCTACCAGAATACTGAAATGGTTGATCTCCAGGGCGTGTCTCACTGGTGCAGGAAAATGAACTTTCACAACACCCTGAGCTGAAATATAGTTCATTAGTCTATTTAAAAAAAAAATCAAGATGAATGTCCCAGTGTGCCATTTAATGAAGCTTTATCCTCACCCAATATCCACAAGTGTCGGATTATACTGGTTTATATAAAGGTTTAAAAGCTGTAACATGGTATGGAGAAATATCTTTTTCTTTTATGGCTAATTGACCACATATGTAGTGTTTGTATATATCCAATATATCTTCTGTTGGGTGACATACCATGCCAATACAGAGGGATAGGCTTGATGGTCTCTACAGCAGACCTGCACAATATGTGGCCTGGGGGCCACATGCAGCCCGCATGGGCTTACTGTGCAGCCCGCGGGGGGTGAATAGGGGTGGGGCAAGCCAAGCGGTAGGGTGGGGGGAAGCAGATGGGGGCAGGGTGAGGGCGGGGCTTTTCGACCCGCAGCTGGTTTTTTTTCAGTAATATGGCCCTCGCTGCTTTTCGAGTTGTGCAGTAATAGGCCTTTTCAGCCTGTAGTTATACAGCAAGGTCTACAAAGAACAGTTTTCTGTTATACAAAATCTGCACAACTAGACCTGTGGCATACTGTATTTTGTAGCCCATAAAGGTTAATAAGTGACCTATTTTTAAAAGATGCTAAACTAACCCTGTGTTATTTAAAGAGCACATTAATGCTTAGTTTAGGAATAGCTGCTGCTAATAGAGCAATATTTCCTTTTTGGAGGAGCAAGGGTAAAACAGATATATTTGCACTTCCATCACTCAACCATACTCCATAGACCAAACTTCAAACCCCAAACCAAAAATAGAAAAGTTAATATTTTACACCTTTTTGTCAGGGACTGAAGGATTTCCCCTGAGTCTTGGTCTTTCCAAAAATCTTGGTTTGGCTATAATCTAAGTACTCCCCTCACCCATTCTCAGCCCACATGAGCAAGATAACTCAGCATCTGACACATTTTTAGAAAAATGAAAAAATTCTCAGGAAAAAGATATGGTATACAAAGAGAAGTAAGAGATTTACATAATGTAAACACTGGGAACTGTACACACCTGGTAAGAGAGTAAATAAGTTAGACTTTCAGTTGGCTAATACAATGCCCTTGTGTTTTGGCATCTACTTCACCAACTACCAGCAAGAACCCACCCAAACAACTTTGCAAAAAAACAGCCCAAAAATAGAATGCATTGTCTGAGTTCACTCAGTCAATAAGTACAGCAAACAAAGAGTGCTCAAAGCAAATCAGCACTCCTGACAGCAGTAAGAGAATGGAACTCCCCCAGCACTCTCACTGACAGCCAGAGCTGTGGCCTTTCTCCTGATTCCACCTCTACGTTCCATAAAATGATCCTGAATATTTTTTTTACTTCTAATGTGTGTTTGGAAGCCTAAAAAGCCATGTATATTATAAAAAAATCACACTCAATTATAAGAATTCCAAGATCTTAAAAAAAAAGTGACCGAGGTCATGGGAAAACTGAGAATCTGTCAAATTTGAATGGCAACAGAGCAGGTCAAAGTCATAACATTATCTATGTAATTTATTAATATTTATGGTACAAACATGAGTTAAGATTGGTATTAGCTATGGTATTTGGTAATATTTATGATATAAGCAGCATACCTCTCCTAATTATTACACAACCAAAAAATAATGGGGTATCTTTAATTAGATGATGCCCAAAATAAGTATGATTGGATGAGACATGCTATAAAATTAATTCTATTTTTTCTAAAATCCACTGTCAAGCTCCTATTTTCTTTTCTATTAATATACTTGTTTGTTGCTGGAAAAAATAAAAGGGAAAAAAAATCAAATCCTAAAGTAGTAAAATGTACCAGACTGTCTATTAAGGGCAATTTTCCTTGCCTGTGTATTTTCTTGCTTTGAGATCTTCTATTCCAATCCAGACAATTACACAGAGTTCTACCCAGAAAGCAAGTGAAGCCTTTTAATAAAGTCATCTCTCTATCAATAGAAAGATACAGCTATAAAGGGCATATCAGCTCTGAGACTTCCATTGAAAACTTCAAAAGGAACACTAGAAAGTTGAAGTCTGTATAAGTCAAATTCTAAAATCTAATTTTAAATCAGAATTTTCTACCATTCAGTGAGTGAAACTATTTTATTTCTTTGAAATCTAGTGTACCAGTGAATCAATTAAACAGGGAAAGAAAATTTCTTCTCTCTTTACTCCTATAAACTAGTCCAGATGTTTGGGAGATCCCAGACAGTGAACTAATATGCTAAGAACCAAATTTTCTGAAGTACTTACTAATTTTGTAGGTCTAGCTTCTGATATTGGACCATATTTTCAGAGGTGTTATGTACCCACAACTCCAATTAAACCAATGGAAGTGGCAGACACTCAGCATTTCTGAACATCTATAGTGCATAGGAAGTGGTTGTCTTTCATACTGCTACCAGAGAAGCCTTTCTTCTTTCAGAGATCCCATTGATTTGATTGAGTGTACTTTAAAAGCCTCTCGAACCTCCTTCCTAACACTAAAGTAAGCTTCTCTGATCATCTCTTGAATTCATATGGAGACTGTCAACTTGGAAGTTCCCTAACCTTTCCTGGACCTATGGCACAAGAATAACTGCCTCCATGAGTTCCTAAATCAAGCTCTCTTGTCAATGCAAGTAAAGTATGCAGGATCTTGACAACATCCAGACAACATAGTGGATTGTGGCAAAGAGTAGCCAAGGTTATCTGGTGCTTCAGATTAAGTGTAGTAATTGTTTTAGATCTAAATTCAGGCAACATTTTGATGACAATATTGTTTTAGTAGAAAAAAATCATGCACAGCTTCTAATTAGACATGGCTGAAACTTCCCTTCCCTGACAGCAGAACAAACGGTGAGACAAAAAAGGATGTTTAGGGATAGTATCCCAAAAGGTTCAAAGGACTAAAGTACAATCAGCACTAAATTCAAGTCTCAGATGAAGATAAGGATATATTTTATTTTTACACACACACTACACATACACACAGGTGTGTGTGTGTATGCTGCAGTCCTAACTTCTCCATAGCTTTCTTTAATCAACACATTGGATGGCTAAGGAAATAATGATCCAGTATGCACCAGACACAGCATGAGCTGTTCAGCATAGATTAGTGGGCACTCAAGCCCATGTACAAGCCAGTCTGAAGCAAACGGATGAGCTCTGTATACTGGAAGGTATCCACTCTGCTCTGCTCAACTAATGGGGGATAGAGAGAGAAGAGTTTTCTAAATATCAGAATAAGCAAGGGGGAAATTATGGCCCCTTTCACGCATGAGGGGCCAGCCCTCCCTGCTTAGCCAGCAATGTAGTGCAAGGCTCAGTTGTCCCTGCTTAGCCAGCAATGTAGTGCAAGGCTCAGTTGTCCAGTCTTTCTCCATCCCAAGAGAAGCAATGGTAAAGCATCCAAGACAACTGAAGACAATCAAGGTAAAAAAGGAACATTACAACAAGACAGGTGTTTGCTCTATGAAGAGAGACAAAGGACGGTTTCAGTACAAGAGAATAGGAAGAGGCATTTTGTAGCCTTTCACTGACGAGACATCTTGGGGAGTAGGGATGTTCTCATGAAAAATTGGATCCTGGTTGCTGTGCAACCATCTAGCTCTGCAACAGACTGAACCATGTAGGGGAAACCTACTCTATAAGAGATGGAAGGTAATTATAAATAACCATAGACCAAAAGTTTCCATTTTATGATTTTGTTTTGTATTGTAACTATTTATTTCCACCACTCTCTCTTGTTTCTCATTAACTCTCCTTTCTTTCTTAAAATAACCTACTTTCATTTTATTACAAGGGCTCACAAGTGCTGTGTGTTATACAGGAGAGGCAGATTTAAGGTAAAACTTGTAAACTGAGGTACACTGCACCTTTGAGGGCAGAGAATCTGGGATTTCTGCAAGTGCCCCATGTCAGGGACTGTATATCACAAGGGAATGAAAGAGACTTGGGTGCACCTATTGTTAAACTGAAAGGTGAGGACAGGGCTAGCATAACCTTGAGCAGAGTGCTTGAACAGCTAACACCCAGACACTATGGACAAGACTCCCTCTCCTTAGAGGTAGGGGTAACAAGGTGACTCACAGACTTAAGTATTCCAAGAATGGTCATACAAGCTAATTGGAGTAATTTTGTCCTGTCCATGACATCAAATAATTCAGGGCTTGTCTACAATTACTAGAGGATCGATGCTGCAGTGACTGATGCATCAGCAGTCGATTTAGCTAAACTGCTAAATCGACTGCCGATCACTCTCCTATCAACTCCTATACTCTACTGCATCTAGAAGAGTAGGGGGAGTCGACAGGAGAGCATCTCCTGTCAACATTGCATAGTGTGGACCCATGGTAAGTAGATCGAAGCTACGTTGATCTGAGTCACACTATTCACATGACTCAAATTGAGTAGCTTAGATCAACTTTTCCCTTTAGTGTAGACAAGGCCTCAGTCTCTTTCATCACAAATCCATTTCTGATATCCCTTCACTATTTATGTGAGCCAGAGTTGTGTATCTGAGTGGTTTCTGATGAATATATTCTTTAATCTTACTTTGAAAATGCTGCAGAGACAGTAGGGCTTTTAGGTCTCTGAATGGGCCTATTTCATCTCTTCTAATAGTATCACCAGCTTTTAGTCACTCCTTTGCTCATGTGAAAATATCTCAGCATTGAAGATATGATATAACTCCACAAGATCCTTTCTTTAGAGATTCTTAATGCTCACCTATCATGTAAGAGGCCATCAAACATTAAGACAAGTTTTAGCAGTTTCTGATAATCCTTTTTTCAATTGAGAGACAAAGAATAGTTTATGGGAGCCTCAAATAAAAGTGAGCCTATGAGATTACTGTGAAGCTTGCTGCCATAAATCTTAATATGGCAAAAACACAAACGTGGGATTAAATGTGTAACAAAGATCCAAAACAAGAGAGAAAAAAATTCATGCTGGAAACTTGAAATAAGGCATTTGATTCTTTACTGTAAGCAATGCTCTACTCTAAGACCTTAGTTTCACGATTCTTTAATGCAAATGTAAATAATTTTCAATAATAAAAAATTAAGTCTCCCAATTTGCATGGGACTAAAGTGAGCAAGATCCCACAAAATAAGAAACATGAGAGATACCTCCTTGTTGCCAGTAAGACCAAGGCACACAGGCACCTCTATTCCAAAATTTTCCAGAAGTAGAGCAAATACTAAACCTGATACTGCACCTCAGTTATCACCTCCTTAGTTAGTAAGACACTGACCAGTCAATGATGAACTGTTCTCCCAACTAAATCCCAGGAAGGAGGAGAAGTCTTTTTTTCCTTGTTTATTGCGCACCTATGGTTTTCGAACAAACTGCAGAACTACTTAATTGCTATCTTAGTTGCTATTCTGTATTTTGACAAAGATCAGCCAGTTGTCCTTCCTCCTTAACATGATTGCTAATAGCTACCTTGCTCTTAGGAAAGATTCTTAGAACTGTGCCCAGAGCCTTACTGGAAACACTGCCCAGGACAGGAAAACACAGGAATTGCTGATGGAGCTAGATCAGGGGTCTTCAAACTTTTCCCCCCGCGGCCCCTTTCCACGGAGGAAAGAGTCTGGCGGTCCCCAGGGATATGTCCGCCAAAATGCCGCTGCAGAAACTGGAAGCTTCCACTTTCCGCAGCGTCATTTCTGCGGGACCAAAATAGCCCGCTCGAGAGTTCGGCGGTCTCCCAGGCGGGCTCAGTGGCGGCACCGGGGTATCGCGCACCCCCTGGGGTGGGCTTTTGCACCCCCGTTTGAAGACTACTGGGCTAGAGAATTAGGACATGAAGAAATCCAGGGAACCACCTGTTAGAACTATGGACCCAGTGCTTGAAAGTCCTGCTGCTGTTTGATTTTTTGGGATGAATAGAAGGAAAAGACCAACCTTACCCGGTACCTTTCCTGGTATATATGTGTGTGTGTGTGTGTGTATATATATATATATATATATATAATATATATACACAATCAAGGTAAAAAGGAACAATATTATATTATATTATATATAATTTATTTTTCCCCCTTAAGCAACAGGCTAGAGAAAGATTCCTGGAAGCAGGGGAGCTGGAACAATTTGTATAGTGGGAGTGCTGAGAACCACAGAAACAAAATGTAAATCCTATATACAATGGAAACTACTACAAGTCAGGGGGTGTGGCAGCACCTTTAGCACTCCTTGTTCCAGCACCTATGCCTAGAAGGCCATAGAGGAAGCAGACGGCTGTTAGGTTGGAGCGAGTAAGAGGCCAAACATGACCCTAGGAATGGGGAAAGTGAGGGGCCATTTCAAACCTTGAGACGGAACCTAAGTTAGTGACTCCTTTTCTGTGACAGCCTCTCTTTCCTTGCTGGGATCCCTCAGAGTTAGAGTTCCCCTCCGTCCAACACTCATTTCAGGCAGAAAGGCTCTTGCTGACCTACTCTCTGAGTAAAATTAACTAGTTGGTCATTTTTTAAATGTCAGACAGAAAAAAAATTGATATTTTTTTCAATTCAACCCAGGTAACCTGACCCAGGTAACCTGATATTTAGTAGATATCATAATATTTCATTGTCAGCAATACAAAATTCCTCCTCACTCACCAAAACATACAAATATATTTAACCTTTCTTCATCTTTACCATTTCTTGTTGCAGTTTTAATGTGGCAGTGAGCCAACTTTTGGGAGTGGATTTGTTTTATATAGACAGATCCCTCAAAAGTGTTTTACAGCTTTCTAATTCTCCATACTGTGAAAAAGCTTTGAGAAGTGAAACTGATTAGCTTGAGCTTTCATCACAGCACATAGGTCATTTAGCAGAGCGCAGGCAGAGGGGACATAGATAAACAGAGGAGAAAAGTAAATTTCAAAAACATTTTAATAGTAAGCAGAGGCCTTTTCAACCAGCAACCCCTTAGCTATTTCTGCTCCTTTTGTCAATCTACAGTACTCTTTCCCACAAACCACATGTTCTGAATCATTTAAGACCTAAATTGACATAAAAATAATACATGTTCTGCTGCTTGCAGCATTTGCCCAAGGGAGATCAAAAAGTTCAAAACATTTTTTTCAAGTGACACAGAACAGGAACGGTAAGAGAAAAAATTGTGACATCATGGTATTATTAAACATATTTCTCTAAAAAGAATAAGGGTTATTAGCAGTGGCCTTTTACAATGCTACAGCAGACTAATCATTTCCAAAAAATGTAAGTAATGAGCAGATTTGAAAGCACAGAAATCAACCAATTAACAATGGCTAGTTTAAATAGCAACTGGAGATAACTGGATGTTCCTTTACTTATTTATAATACAAATAAAACTAAAAGACAATGTATTTATTCTATATGTTTTCCTATAGTCCTAATTAAGTTTCTGTAAAGAGCTGGTTGGAAACTTGGCTGGCAGGGGGGAAAGAGAGGGGTGGGAAAAATCTATATAGAATTTCATCCTGCATGTTATCTGTTTTTCCTTTTGTTTTAATTACTAAGAACTTTTACACAAAAAACAGAATCTCTGCTCCTCAGCTGGTTCATCCTGTTCTTTATTTCCCAACTTGTGTTATCTTCTGTTTATAATATAATAATTCAACCATCAAGGGGTCCCACCCCAAAGATGACCCATTGATGACAACGGACATCAGCCATGGGTGAAGCTGAACGAGTGCTGAACAAAGTTTAGTGTAAGTGTATAAAAGAGAATGTTCAGCATCATTTCAAGAAGAGGTTAAAATCTCACCAAGTTAAAAAAAATCACTCATGGTTCACATTTAAAGCTGTTGTGGAAAGATGACTATACACTCATTTCTTTGTAGTTGATAATAATAAGCCTACTATGTGGACAGACTTACATGGCCCTTAACTATTCATTTCCTTGCTCTTAGGTGCTTGGGTCTTATAAGTAATATGATAGGTAAGTATAATGTTGTCATTTTAGAACCTTCACTGCTTTCTGAAACAAAATGTTTGTTTCCCAAGTGTTTTTATTCATTTTTCCTTTTGTAAAGGTAAAAATTAAGTTATTTTCTAAATTTTAAATAAATGGGATGGAGTAGTCTGCAGATTATCAAATTAAAGGTGTGACCAGAGATGGTCAAGATAATAGTGGTTAGAAACTAACATTCACAATCCCCCAGTTAGTTTGAAATTGTTATATAAAACATTTATCAGTGGGCTGTTAGCCAGAATGGTCAGGAATGCAATCCCATGTTTCGTGTGTCCCTAAACCAGCATTTCTCAAATGCAGCCCAGCAGGGAATTTTTCTGCAGCCAGAAGAGTCTCCTGGGCAGAGATGTGGGGTAGGGACACGGGGCAGCAGCAGCTGTGGCTCCTAGATGCTGGCGCTGGCACCCTGAACCAAACAGCCTCCAGAGGCTCCGGGCAGCACCTCTGCAGATACGCGGGCTACAACAGGGCTACACACATGTGCAGGGCTCTGGTACAATTGTGCATTATAAATTGCAGGAATCAGGGCCCATGTGTGTAAATCTCTTAAGGCCTGATTTAACACTCATTGAAGTCAGAGCCACCCATTGACTTCTATGAGCATGGGATTGTACCCACAGAGAGCAGTAGAAAAAAAGCCGTATTGCACGTAAGCAATACATCATTCTAATATCTTGCTTTTTGACAGTAGAATACATTCTGCCTGGTTTTTCCCTTCTCTGTCAGTTTTAGTGAGGGAGAATCTAGTTTAGTTTTCAAGTCATGGCAATTTCTTAAATATTTTACTATTTATGAAAACTGCATATTGCAAAAGTCAAAACGAATCTAGTCTAGTGACATTTAGAAAGCATTTATCACTGTGGGACTGTACCGGAGGACTGCATTTGGATTACAGTAGAAATCTTTTTAAAAAATTAAGTAATTGGGATTTGAGAAATTCATAACATTGAACAGCTCATAAAATTGAGCATCTCAAAATTACATTAGGTAATATGCATAAACTAATTTATTAATCAATCAGTGAGTGTGCTAATAACAAACAGTAACAAATGTAACAATGTGCCTGTTATAATCTTGCTTTGCTCACTGCTCAAGTGCATACACTGATACCTTGCTGACTGAGGGATAAAAATAGTTCATATAACCGATCATTCACAAGATTCATAAAATCAGGGCTGTTAGTGATGCAACCCATAGGTAGCAAGTAAAGTCTATTTATGTTCCAAATTTTATGAAAATTAAATTTCATTTGCAGACAAAGGGACACAAAAAATTAGATATCTTGCAAAATTTTCAAAAGGGAGATTGTCTTAATTACAAAAAGAGTAATTTATTCAAGCTTTTCTAGATTTCAGTGTAATTTAATCCTAAAACTTTGAACACATAAGGATTTTTCCCATCCCCTTCTTCCTTAAAGTTACAAAAGGGATAAAAGCTAGCCTTAACTACAGACTACAGGCTAACCACTTCTTCTCAATACACCACTGCTTCCAGAGGATAGAATCCTGCTCCTACAGCTCTAAAAACACAGACTTCTACCATCTAAGCTGAAGGAAGAATTCTGGTAGCTGCCAGCTACTGAATGGTCCTTACATTCCTTAAGGTACAGCCACAAGTCAATGGAGGGTAGCGTGTTCATATAAAGAGAGCCCTGTCCGATTCTCATCCATAGTGTCCGCTGCTAGTGCCACTTAAGTAAATGGAAAAATACACCCACTGTCCTGAATGAGCAAAATGTAGCCCATAACATCTATTTATATGTAAATACAGCTTAAAATTAGGGTACATTCTGAGGAAAGCCACATGGCAGAAAATGCTGTAAAGATGGAGCTGGTGATGGAACTGTTTTTGTTCTTTGGGAAAACCATCCACTTCTACCAAGTTCATTTTTCATCATTTATCTCCCACCCAAAATTTTAATTCTACAAATACAAATATTTTAACCCGCAAATACTGACTGTGTTACTGCATTATTTCATATGGTTTACTCAAGCAAAATTTTACAAGAAAATATAACCTATTTCAGCTATTTTTAATCTAAAGTATGTTAGATTAAATCTAAATAGAAATCTAAGGTATGTTAGAAAATATAACCTAAAATCAGCTATTTTTAATCTAAGGTATGTTCTGGGTATTTGCCTGACTCTTAGAAAACAGGCTGTAAACAGAGGTACAAAAACAAATCTAATGTCAGGTAATTTCACTAGACTTCACCAGTACCATGTAGTTGCATTAAACATTAATCCATGCTAATAACAGGCACTACTATGAAATATCCTTTCAGCTAGATAGTTACAATTTTAAAACAGCACCACAATGATGAACAAGTCAAGGAGGACAAACAGTCCAAATATTGGAGTAATATTTACAATCAGAATCTATAATTTAAACAGAACGATGTTTAGTTAAATAATTCAATGCATTCATTTTTTTAGCATCACAGTAACAACCCTGTAAGTTAAGGCTGAAAAGACACTTTTCCCTCTATGGTTTCTGTTAATAACACACACAAATACTTTTGGGGATGGAAATTTCTCATCTTATGCTGGAAAGATGCATAAAAAACTTAGTATAAATAGATGGGAAGACAAGAGGGGAAGGTTGATCTTTTTTGTATTATAATAATTCAAAGCTGTATTTACTTTTCACAATATTGAGGCGGGGAAGATGCCAAAACCAAACATGGAATTCAAAACCTGAATCAAACTCTACCCCTCCCCGCCCAACTCTTCTCTCTCCTCTCACTAATTGTGACTCCACTGAGAGATGATGCCTGTGTTTTTCTACTGCTCCCTGCCAGAGCTTTACCCAGGCAAACCATTGGGGGCCTATGTAGGTTCCCATTTCTCTCCTGCAGCAGAAAAATGCTATTTTTTTAAAACAACAATTGCTAGGTGTTGCAGCCTGAAGACTTTAACTGTAATGAATGTGCTGTATTAACTCATCTGAATAATTTCCATGAGGCTGGATGGGAGAAGAAAAGTATTGCTTTATTTCCATTCTGCTTAGTATATAAATCAGCCCAAGATCAGGTTTATTTTTCCAAGCTTGAACATAATACAAACAATGCCTTCATCTTAAAGGAAAGAAAAGTATTTAAATAAGGGAAATTTATTTGTAAACAAGAAACCTTGGGATTCATTAAGGGAACTATGTATTATAGTCAAGTTAAATTTTAATGCTCAGGTGCTTTGATCTATAAAAATGGAAAAAAGCAATGAACATTTAAAAAAATAAAATCAGATTTGGATATTACTGGTGCACTAGAACTGTAACATCCAAGGCTTTCATTTTCAAGTTTATGGCCTTGCAAATAAACTATCCTTGTTTAATTTTGTATTAAAAATAATATGCTAACATTTCTTTTGATTCTCTCCCAAAGTACTAATGACCAGCTAACAATATTACTGTAAGCAGTAGGTAACAAAGAACATTAAAGTACGTACTTGCTCTCTCACATGTGACATGCCCACCCGGTGTCCTTATACATCAACTAATTAGAGCAACTAAGACTCAGTGTATTAAGCTAATGGAAAACAGACACATCTACACTAAATCTGTATGCATACATGTACTAGAGGAAAGGAAGCAACAGAAATTCAACTTCAGTGTCAGTTGCTATTAATTGATAGTCTGTATCATAAAACAAGTGCTACTGGAACCAAAAAGAAATCTCATGCTATTTCATCATTGCTACTTTTTCCGATATCTACTTTATTTCCATCCAACTTCTCAGTGTTCACCTACGTGCAAAAGAAAAAAAAGTTGCTACCAATTGCATTCATATATATAAATATGTGTGAAGTTATTCCACGTCTTATTCATATAGTGGTTTTCAATAGCCTCCTCCTCTAATTTTGGAAGTGTTAATCCAAGGCATTTCCTTTCCATATTTGAGAAATAATACATTTAAGAAAAAAACAAAAACAATGTATTGTTAAGTTTCAGTCTATATCTTAGAATTTGAAGAAACGCTAAAGATATAATTCTTTAACTTTGAAGAACAAGTAGGTTTTTAAATGTTGACTTGGTACTGCTGCAGTACTTAAAATGTGATGCTCAGAGGTAATTATAAAGACTTACGGCCCTCTCCCCTCATCAAAAATAGTAAGTAAATCCCTAAAGTAAAGTCATTAAGAGAGGTAACAAAGCAAACTCAAACCATGCCAAACAAAAGTCTGCCAATATTCACACTATTTTTCCATCTATTTTGATCTTTACATTTATATCTGGTAGATTTTTCTCATACCTAAAGAGCATGAAAATACTGCAAATCTTATGAAAACCCACAAATATAAGATGGTATTATTCCACAATTCCTTTGGGGGTTAGATCAAGCATGAATTACAGGAAAAAAATAAACATTTTGTCGCCAATTAGAGTATTAACTGAGTGACACCAATTTTGCTTAACCATTTATGGACTTACTATTCATATAGTGGTTTTCATTTTTATTTAGGTACTTATTTGGGATACACATGGGCCTAATTCTACCCTCTTTACTCACGCAAAATGAGTTCAATACTTGTTATATATATGGTGTCTCAACAATTATTAGACTGTATTACAGCTCTGAATAAGGTTTACTAACACTGTTTTAAATGATATGATAAAACATCTAATGGATGTCTATGTAATTTTTAAATCTGACCACAAATATTTTCCTGTTTTTTTCAGAAGGTATCAACATACAATATTGATTTTTAGGGGAATAATGTAAATGATGCTGTGAAAACCTCAAACTACAATACCCGAGTAAAGTGCAATACAGATAATTTTAAATATTTTTTACTGTCAATATCATCATTAATAGTTTACTTTTAAAGGACCGCATTTGAGAGCAGATTATAAATCATTACACAACTTTGTGTTCTAAAATTGTATTTTAGACTAGCATTCTAAGTCCAGCACATTTTTCTTTAGAGAGAAAGAACAATTTTCTGTTTAAAAAAGGTTAAACGAAGTGCTTCATATCTCTAACAGTATTCAAAATTTTTAAAAACTGAGGAAAATATTCTTTTGAGACCCCAACAAAAATGATTTGCTAAACAGAACCAGCATTCTTGTTTACATGTTTTCTACATTAATCAGGGATTCAATCTGATTAGCAACTAAAGTAACATCAGGAAACACTTGACTACTGGGTTATAATTACTATACATAGCTTCTCCACTACCTGTTATATGCATACCTAGAGTTGAGTTAAACAGTCCGTGGAATAAAGTGTATATATTTAGAAAAAAAGCTTAAAACTACTTTAAAGATCTAAAGAAAGCAAAGAAAAAAGGCAACTTGTGGCAAGCAACTTTGTAGTGCCTGTTACATTTAAATATTTCACTGAAGTTCAATAGTCTTTAACAATACATGATTATATAATACATCATGTTTTTCCACAGCTAGTAGCATAATATGCCCTTAATATGTTCACTCCACTTCACAAAGGGCAAAAAAAAAAAAAAAACGAACATCAATACAGGATTTAAAATGGCACAAGTCAATTCCTGTAGAAGTTAACAAAATCAGTCAACACTTTGCCAAAAAATAAAATAAAAATCCACTCCTAAATACACCACAGATGTTTCTACTTCAATTGTAAAATCCCTGTGCAGATGCTATACTTAACAGCAGTACAGTATAAGAATAATGGTATTAGACGTATATAATGCAGCTGTAAAAAAAACGAACATACAATATATACATTAAGTACATAAATATTTTCACAGTTTCCTCCTTTTCTTTGATTACATAAAATCCTACAAAAATATAATGGTCAAATATATATTATTAATATTCATAAGGTTATGCAACAATATACCTACAGATTACAATACTGAAGCAATGTGTTACTGAATGTTGTCGGTCAGCTCACGGTAATTTTTTTGGTAAAAATATGTGAACATTTAGTAACATATGTATATCCTCATGAATTTAAAACAAAATTAACGAAAGACAACACTAAAATAGGAAATTTTAATCATGGTTCTAATTCTGAAAGCTGTCTTCAAAAAAATAAGTGCTGATTAGCAAAAAAACAACAACCTTAAGACAACTTCACTAAGCAAAATTAAACAATTTAACATGTAAAATTATATATTTCGTCAAAAATACTATGGAGGTAAATTGACGAATGTAAAGATATTTCAAAGCAATTTATTGTTTAAAAATTAAAAGAATTTTTACAGCCCTAGTGATGTTAGATCTTCAGTTATTTTAACAGATAAATAAAACAGAAATCTCTCAACATGCTGATTAAAAAAAAACAAAACAACAAACCCCAACCATCCCGCTCTCCCTCATGCTAGTCCTTTGTCCGAAGATGAAATTCTGGCCCTATAAAAATCAATGGAATTTTTGGCAATGACTTCAATGGGGCCAAGATTTCAGTCCGAGAAAATAAATTTGTTTTCAATGCACTTATTTTATGAAGACAGATTTCAAAATTAGAACCACGATTAAATAAGCATATCCAAGCATATTCAGTATATAATAAATATACCTAAACCAATCTCCAAAAAGTTTTGTCCCTATTGTGCCATCTGTTTTTAGGCTGAAATCCTTGTATTTCATTCAGTAGGGACTTCCTAAAGATGAGTAGGACAGTATAATCCTTTCATCACATTACATGTAATTTATCTGAAATTCATATTACACCAGGAAAAAAAAATTATATCAAAGACTAGACATTGAAAACTATCTAAAAATGTTTGGTAAATTTTTAGTGATTACTGAGACTTCTTTTATTGTCCTAACAAATTTAAAATACACTTATTGAAACCCTTGCCTGAAATCAAAGGCAGAACTCTGGTTGATTTCAGTTGGGCCAAGGTTTAACTCAGTATCTTCAGAAATTAAAAGAAATAAAGTAAATATTAACTATTATATCATCAATACTAGTACATACATCAAATGTGACTAGCATTTCCATCATAAAAAAGAAGAGTTACTTTATCACATTTGAGAAGATAACATATTACACTGCAAATATAACACCTGACCAAACACTGAGTTCAGTGATTTTTTTTCTTTGTGCAGTTTTAAGTGGACCTGATAGTATATACCCATGATTTATTGTTTTATCAAATATTTAGATTGGCTTTCCTGTTTCAGGCCACATTTCATATTTCTAATGTTAATTACAGAATTACTAAAACTTAACAGAAGATGTATAATTGAATATCCTCCATGGTACAATACTTATTTTAATATCTGTCTTTATTTTAAAAATGGGTCAAATGCTATGCCAGTAGAAAACATTATTCTACTCCCAAGTTACAAACTTTGGACCTTACGTTGCTTCCACTAAGGTCAAAGACAAAACTCCCTTTGACTTAGTAGAATCAAGCCCTAAAGCATGGATTTTTCAATCTCAGAGCAAGTCTACACTACAAAATTAAGTCGACCTAAGTTGCATTGAAGTACGGCCACCACAGTAGCTTTTGCATGTTCTCACTATGCTCCTTGTGTCAGTGTGCATCTCCTCACCAGGAGTGCTTGCACCAATTTAACTGTCAGTGTGGGGCATCATGGGACGGCTTCTGAAAAGCAGCAAGTTGATGTAAGTAATGTAGTGATTACACGGATACTGCATCGACCTAAGTGCTACATCTCTCCTGGTGGTGGAGTTATTAAGTAGGCGCAGTGAGTGAGTTACGTCAGTGAGAGCTACATTTTAGTCTAGGTGTTTACAGAGTTAGAGCAATGTAAACTGCCTTACATCAACCTAACTCTGTAGTGTAGACAAGGGCTCAGTCTTACTCAGATAATTCCTTGGAAGCAGAACCATATAAATTATTAAGAGCCAATATTAAAGAAAAATGAAAAACCAAAGAAGAAATCAAATGCTAAAGTTAGTGAAATAAACTTCAGAACTGAAACATAAATCAAAGCCTGTTTAAGTCAGCCTCAAATTCCATTTCAAAAAGGACTTTGTCATTTTCAGTAACTCATATCCACCAAGTGAACAATCATACAGTATGTGGGCGTACCCTACAGTTGCAGCTTTCTCAGCAACTGAGTTCTATGTTAAATTGTAATTCTACAAGATGTCTGATTATTTATTTAATTAATTTAATACTGAACCTTCAAAGCACTAGATTTACCAGAGGCAACAAAACCACACACCAGAGTGTGCTAGTAATATATGAAAGAAACAAATTTTTTCCCCTCCCCCCATTTCCACCTGCAAGTTACACTGGCTTTAACAGCCTGAAGACACCCTACAGTAAATGACTGCTTTGGCAATACTGACAATACAAACAACTCATAAGCTTTTAACCAATGACAGAAAACATTATTCAGTCTTCATTGTATCCAAAACAAACTGCTATTGATATCCACATTTTAGAATTAATTAAAAAAATGTACTATTATAGACATTAAAATTCCACTAATACTCAAAACTTCTAGGCAATTGCTTTTGCACAAAATGAAACACACCATGCATGTTTCTATAAGCAATAATTAACATCTAAAGATCAAGATAATCCAATGTAAATAGCAGTATCCATCTGCAAACTAACCAAAACAACATACTTTGAGTTACACTACCAATGAGTGACTACTACAGAAAGCCCAATAGGTTTTTACATTTCCACCTTGCCCAAGATGGCAGCATTCACGCACAGCTAAAATAAAGAATATCTTCCTATTCTCATTGTTCACTGTTTATTTCAGAAACATAATACAAAATTTGAATAAAATAAAAAAAATAAGTGATGAAGACACCTTAGTTGGCCATCAGATATTTCAAGTTCTTAGTATGAAAATTAATAAGAATGAAAAAGTGTTGAAATTTTTAAAGCTACACAGATTATTAGAGTTTCTCTGTGCTTCTATTTCTTAAATATATACTAGAATTCCTCAGAATGATGGCCTGCTACACCAAATTATACCCAGAAAATAGCTTTCACAACAATGCTAAACTGATACACTGAAATTTCAAATAATCTTAATTTCTTTGTATTTTGGTTTCCTCTTTAACACAAACAAACAAAATGTACTAGAGCAAACCTTAACAACATTTAAACAGGTGCAACACCATACAGTATTAAAACAGGTAACTTGTTGATAATGTTGCAAACAACTTGTTTTAGCAAACACCTTCCAAATGGTAAACCTTTCATTTCATAAATCAAAGTAAGAGCTTTGTGTTCTCTTTCAAAATTAGGAAAAACAACTTTTTTTTTACTCTTACCTGTGTATAGTCAAAGTCAGAAAGTGGAGCTATACTCTTGATGTAGTCCATTCGAAATTGGTTTTCTGGATTGGCCAGTGGAACTGGGGGTATTAAAGTGCCCATTGCTGAAACTATAGTCTAGAATTGGATAAAACAAAAACAGACATTAATCTGGCTAAATCTAAAATACAGGATCAATAGAAGATAATCCAATCTGATCAGCAAAATGGGATTTTTCTACACAATCCTGGAGAGCATAATACTTTTGGTTTCCAGTGTACAGAAGCATTTAAGAATAGTATAAAATGTGTTCTTACCACAATCGCATCTTTAACATTTTTCCGAATATCCAGTATTTTCTGTTTCTTTTCTCTGAATTAAAAGAGAATTAATGATTTAATTTCTCTCTCAAACCAATTTATTTAAATTGTATTCAGAATATTTTACTGACTGCTTATTTGCTATTTAACCTTTATGACAAACTGACTGAAAAGAACAGTAAGATTATTTTCCATCCATCACTTTTTCACATTCTATAAAAAACAGTGAAAATAGATCTCTGCCTATTTTGTCACATTAGATAGTCATAACCACATCTGCAAAGATTTCTTGGTGGGACTGGAAGTCATTCCTTCATTTCTATAGCATGCTGAATCTATTCCCCTGCAATTTAGAATATATACTGTATACTTAAAAACCTTATATACCTAAAATTAGCACACAATTAACATTAAATCCTGGCAATCAGTTTTTCAGATAGAAATCATGTAACCCAAGAATACATCATGATTACATTCATGCAAATTGGTTTCAGTTTTATGCTAACCACCAACAAAAAAAACCGCAGCAGCCCCGTCATCCTGTGTATGAATTGATATATATCTCTATATTGCACACAGATACAATATTAGTTATTTGCTGCTATGCAAAAAGTAGTCGCCATGTTGTTGCTACACAGGGGCCTGTCAAGCGCTGCAGTAGCAACAGTGTAAAATACAGTAGAGGGGCAGGAGCAGAAAATACAAATATATAATAGTAGTAATTCCCTACGTTTTTCTTCTTTTTGCAAGCCAGTATCAAATCTTCAACACACACACATCCAAGGTGGAGGAAAGAGAGAAATTATCCAGTGTGTTGTGTGTTAATACGTTTCAAATGTATATTTACAAATAGGAGACACAAAGTATCAGTAATTCTTACTCTGAATTAAATCCATTGACATGCAGGATCCTCATTTGTTTCACAATAGTGCTTTTTCCTGACTCACCAGCTCCTGGAAGAAAAAGATAGAACAGTGCCATGTATATAGGGGTTGTTTTCTTTTGGTGACATGTTAATAGCATCTCCCACCTCCAACAGCATTTTTATATATGTATCCATGTGGCTCCTACACAGAGCTCAATCTGTGCACATTTCATATACTGCTCAATAAAATTACCTATATTACTTGTATCTAACACACACACACTCACACACACGTTAATCATATAGCTTCTCCGTTATATCCCTACCATGGGGAGCGCAGGCAACTGCACTCCTATCCCCCCACCTCCCCCGCCTTCCTTACCCAGCAGAAGCAAGCGATGTGTGGCTTTATAAGCCAGTCTCTCTTTCTGCAACTGCTTCTCTATTTTTTTGTTGGCTTCTCGCTGAGCTTTCTCATCGATACGCTGATCCTCTGTTTTGCTGTTGCCCAAACACCCCATTGCTGCCGCTTAGGATGGATGTCAAAATGTGCTCTTGCTATAGAGATTTATTTACAGGAAATATGTAAGAGATGATAGGTATTTATATCCCTGCGACGGTTTCTCTTCTCTTTCTTCCCCCCGGTCGCTCAAATAAAATGGTCTCTGGTCGCTTTCTGAGCAAACACGGTTTGTTTTCTCTCCCCCAAAGAGGAACAAGGAGCAGCCGGGAGAGAGGAAACGTTTTTAAGCTGGAAAAAAAAATCTGTACAAAAATGTCTAACACACAACGAAAGCGAGAAGAGCTCCTCCTGGAAACCAGCCTAACGCTGCTCTCCTCTCTCCCTCCCCTCCACACACACAATCCCTATATTTCTCTGTAAAGGTCTATTTTTGTCTTTCTGTGCTCAGCACTGCCTCTTTCTGTGAGACCAGGAAACAGTCAAACTACAAACCCCACACAAGTGAAGAGAGAAGGAAAGACGTAAAAGCTGGGTGTACCTGGATCGTGTTGGATTTGTCCTGCAGCCTGCCAATTTCCCCCCCCCCCCCCCGAAAAGCCCCAAATTGTGTCACAAAAATAGAGTTCTAGTCTTAGGCTCCCACTTATATTAAAACAAACAAAACAAATAAATAATAAATCTAGATCCTGATGAATACAAGAGAGCATGATTTCTGCAAAAACCCTGAGCCACCTGGAGCCTGCCAAATTTTGGTCCCAAGATGCCAAATTCTGACGTCTCAACAGAGAACAAGTCTAGCCAAATCTATGGTACCAAATACTTCTGGATTTAGGTACATCAGACATGCTAACACCCAGATCTGGTTCATGGATCCTACCCCATCAGTTTAATTTTTGGCTTTCAACCTCTCCCCCACACCAAAATTCCTTGGCATTCATAGAGAACAAGCATAACTTACTGTACTAAAAAATTCTGGATTCTGATGCATCCCAGTACATGAGTGCCACAAAAATCCACCTCCTGCTCCTGGATGTTGGCAGTTTTTGGCCCTAAACTCTAAATTCTACAGTCTAAGCAGATAACAAGGGTAGCCATCCCTGCTACTACACTGGAAAGAATCTGTCTCCCAGTGAACGCCAGCTCCCCAACAGCAATGGAAAACATGTATCTGGTTTCTTCTACATCCTGCCAATTTTTAACCTAATGTCCCCAAATCTGCTGTCTAAATAAAGAAAAAAATGTAGTAACTTCTTAATGCCCTCCAAAATTCAGATAGTTGTGAACTGGCACAGCACCACCACAAAAACAGATATCCAGCACTTGGATCCAGGCAGTTTTTCTTTTGTTGTTGTTCTCTTTCTTTCTTTTTTAAATCTAAATCACCAAATATCCACCAGCTAAATAGAGACATGCAGCTGTCCCAATTCTACTGCATAATCCAGTGTATCCCCTATTCAGTACCATAGCAAGGACACAGAATATCCAGCATCTGGAGCCCTCCAAAACAGTGTTTTGGGTTGGCCCCAAATTGTATAATCAAAACAGACAACCCCTGTCCTGTGGCAGCTCCTAGTTGGCCAGCAAAACCCAGCCCCGACATCTCAGCGCAAGAGCAATATGTGCACAAATGGCACTCGAGTCTTGCAGAATCCAACAATTGTTTGGATCCACAAACCTCTAAATTCTAGTCTATACATAGTGCCCAAGCATAGCTTCTCTTAGTCTACTAAATAAAAAAAATAAAAATAAAAAATCTAGTCCCAGAGTATTCCAAGCAGACGAGCACTTAAAAAAATTCCAAACATGGACCCAGATCCGACAAGGTATACCCCCATTTTTTCATCTTTGTCCCAAATATTACAATTTCCAGACAGACACTAAGAATCACCATTCATTTAAATTTACAGTCCTTAACTGGATTTTTCAAGTGTTCTTGTGTAAGGATGGATCAGGGACCAGATTTTGATACAGTAAAGTAGGAGCAGCTATACTTGAGGTAAAATCCTAGCCTTAATTAAGTCAATGGGATTTTGCTATTTACTTCAACAGGGACTTAACCCTTGGTCTTTATTTAACAGATGATAGATGTTCGTGGCCAAAAAAAGAGAGGCCCACGTGGGTTTTCTCATTGCTTCTTCACTGAGATGTCAGAGCATGGAATTTTTGGATCACGTAGAAGCAGCAACATGAGCAGTATATTTTGACAGTACAATTTGGGAACTAGGGGCCAAAAAAATGGCAGGATCCAACAGGTTCCGATGCCGAGAACATGTCTTTGCAGTGTAATTGAGCAGGAATATATCGAAGTCTGGAGTTTTGCAGCGGAACTTGAGAAGCTGCTCTCTTTAGTCTGGAACATTTGAGTTTGGGATTTACAAATAAAAAAGATCTAACCGGATAAAGGTGCCATTTAAATGCTTTTGTAGTGCTACTGCATTACAGAGACTGCTGCATTCTGAAAGTTTATAGTCCCCCTTTCCCACCCCCCAGTCCTCAGACAGTTGATTTTGGGAGATTAGGGTTAAAAACTGGCAAGGCCTAGCAAGAACCAGATCAGCATTTTTCCAGTGCTATTAGGCCAGAAAGCATACAGATCCAGATTTTTCAAGTGAAATAGGAGCAACATTTGTTTTCTATTTAGAAGATACAGTTTAAATTTGGGACCCAAAACTGTAGAGATCCATAAGGAGTCAAGTGCAGGATTTTTTAGGCTCTCTTTGACAGAGATGCATTACAAACCAGAATATTTTGGTGCAGGAACAGTAACTATACCTATTCTCTATTAATGCCATGGAATTTTAGAGTGAAGACCAAAACCCAAATTCATTTGGAAGGATCCATGTATCAGAACTGGGTTTTTATGACATTTGTGTCTTATATGCCAGGATCCAGACTTTTTTGTGTGTGCAGTAGGAGTAACTAAACTAGTTCTCTATTCAGGCATCAGAATTTGGGACACTGGGGCCAAATGTTGTCTGGATCCAGTGCCAAATCTAGGTTTTTACAATACTCCTAGTTCTGGTATGTGTTGGTGTCTGGAATTTTTGAAGGCAATCGAATCAGGAAGACTTGCTTTCTATTTTGATGATTCAGAAGACTCTGCCAAAAACAGTCAGGATCCAGGTAGATCCAGCTTTTACCTTTTTCCAAAGGAGAGAGTGCTCTTATTTCCTCTCTATCTTTCCCCAACCCTATGACCCTCCCTGATCACTTCCTCTTGAGAAGGGAATCAGGTAATTTGGGAGTAACACACACATGAAATCTGCACCGAAATAACAGAACTGTGTTCAACTGCAGTTGTAATCCAGTCTCTTTCTCTGCACAAACTCAGTACTGCCTCTCTAGCCACAGTCAAACTACAGAACCCTACAAGTAAATACACCCTGTCTCCTATTGTTTTGGAGACAGCTCACAACTTTGACACACACATGCACAGAAATAAACCTATTCTTTGAAAGTAATCTAATGATAATCCAGATCTCTTTCTTTAGACTGCCCAATTACAGAATTGCCTCCATACCAGACCAAGAAATAGACTCTAGGACAAAACACCCACAAGGGTAATGGTAAACCCCATAAAAGAAAAGGGATCCCTCCTCCTCCCGCTGCCCATGCCCTTCCCTAGAGCCTGGTTCTCCTGAGATGGGATCACAACCTGTTTTTTTTTTTTTTTAAGACACACATTCAACCTATGCCCTGAAATGTATGTGTGTGTGAGTGCAAATCATACTTCAACTTCTCCCTCTGTGCTGCGGACAAACTCGGTTTGCCTCACTGTGAAACCAGGAAATAGTACACACCCTTCAAGTGAAGAGAGAGCAACTAATTTATATCCTGTTCTCCCTCATACACACACTCTCCCAATCCTAGATCCTGTTTCTCCTGAGAAGGACGCATATACATTTGAGACACACACTCAGATGGAAGCGGTGTCTGCGAACAAATGTGTGTGTGCGCGCGCGCCTTGCTTCTCTCCGCGAGAGAACAATAACCAGGCCCTTCAAAACACACTTTTTAACTCCAATTCCGCTTGCATTTTGAAGGAGAGAAAGTGTCTATAAACAAGAAGAACTGGTGAGGATTAATAGAGAAATCACACGCAAATGGCCCAGGTTACTGCTCTCGGGCTGCTCCTCCTCCCCCCTCCCAGGGCGGGGTTAATGTAGCCCCAGCAGCTCGTACTGCGGCTGCTTTTTTTGCAAACTTCAGGTGTCTCTAAAAGCTGCAGATTCCTGGCAGCCAGCACCAGCAGCCTTCCTTCGCAGACTCACCGCTGGTGATTTCAGTCTGACTTCGTAGAAGGAGCAATAATAATAATAATAAAAGGATATAAATACAAACTCAAGCCGGAGTGGAGCAAACAGAGAGGGCAGGCTCTTCCTGCCTGCAAAGACGACTTCACTTTCACAAAACACTCTCTCAGCACTGCCACTATCCTCCAGGGCAGGCATTGCACCATCCGAGGGACGCTGTGCAGAGAGGCATCACCCCCTACACCTCCCTCCCCCGCGCGCTGAATTCCCAATGCACCTACCAACCTCACGCACGCAGATAAATTGAACTCTCAGCTGTACATATTGTTCTTAATCCCCCTACAAACGGGACTGAAGGGGGAGAATACTCTAACGCTGGCTAGGTAGTCAAGAAAAGGCGATCTCCTCGCTGAGAGAGAATTATTAGGTAGATCTTGTCCCATTAACCAATGTGGGCATCAGCCACATTTTAATGCAGAAATGAACCCACCAAAAAACAAACAAACAAAAAAAACCCAGTGCTGTTATGCTACAGTTACAGACTTAAAAAGACATACAATGCAGGAACTAAAAAGTTATGGCTCTCATAATAATATTAATTTGACCACCTGGCATATTATATTTTTGATGACAAGACTGTTAAATACAGACCTAAATTAAGTATGTGCCAGGTGGAAAAGTGAGTTGATCCAAAAAAAATATCTTTTTATTCCCATGTGTTTAAATCTGTAACCTTGACAATGCATTAATAAAGAGGGGGTCCGTATTTCATTTTTCCCTCTAAAAGAAAAAAAGGGATAAATTAGAAAAACTGAGTGAAGATTAAATTTGCATTTATATGGCCAATGTGAAGTTCAAATCTGTTTAAAATCACTGGATAAGTAGCAATTCCGTTGAGGCGGACAGCTTGGAGAGGGCACCAGGGTATAACCATTCATGAATGGACTTCCCACACACAGTTTCAATTTGGTCTTTCTTCCCTTCACCTCCATGACTCAATTTACATGTTCCCCTTCCTATGCCCCACTCCTTCCCCCAGCATCAATCATCAGGACTCCCCTTGGCAATACCATGTCTCACTTCTGTCTTTTTGCCCCACCCTCTGAAGTCCTCAAAAGCATACTCATCCCTCCCTCTATGGCCTCAGGATTAATACTGAAGGATAACAAAGAGCATAAGGAGGGGATTCATAGGGGTGGGGGCTGTAGACCAAGTGTAGTCAGGAGGGAGGGGGAAAGATTTGGAGAAAAAAGCAGTAGGCAGACTGGTCCCTGGGGGAAGTGGTGAGTGCCATATGGGATCCAGGAACTGGGATCCAGGAAACTGCAGAAAACCTAACATTTTCTGGTTACCTCAGTTATAAGGCATCCAGTGAAGGGCATGTGTGCAACATGACTGATACCTGTCCTACGGAGCAGCAAGACTTCTTTTCCACTCAGGCAAGTTGGCCCTCATCCAGCTCAGCTGAAGAAAGTCCAGGGGAAAGGTGTACCCCCACTCCTCAAGCACTACAGGGGTTGCATTTAGATTCTTGTAGAGAAGGGAGTTCACAGCTTTGTAACTTCTATTGTTTAACTGAAGGTATTTTTCTATAAAGACAGATTATAGTATGGCAACTGTACATAAGTTTATAACCCATTGATAGTGGGCCAGGACGTGAATGTAAATGGGTTTTCTATTAAAATCCCCATTAACCAACACTCCAGGTTGCCTTTACTACATATCTGACACCACAGTCCTTTACGGATTTGTGATGTGCTAGATTGCCGCCATATTTATTGCAAACACATCTGGTCTCCAATTTGTTTACCAAGGTAAAAGAAAAAATGAAACATATACATTTAAAACAGATGCACTTCAGTTCTTTTATTGCTTGATAACATATTCATTTGGAAATTATAGTTTTCACGAGCCTGGCAAATACCTACTTTTCAGATATTCAGTTTCCAATTATTCCACCATATGCTACCGGTTCAAATTCACAGACTAGCTTTAATGCTAAGGCCTGTAACAACGGTCAGTGGTCTCACATGGCCATTAATTTTTGTAAAGAAAAGGTGCTTCTCTCTTGCATAGTTCAAGGTATTTTACACTATACATAGTGATGTAATGCCTGTGTGATACACAGGAATGCTGGGAACAGAATGGTCTTTATTTTCCTGACTGACTGGATACGAGACAGGTTTACACAATTTTACTATCCATAACATGACAGATGTCAGTATCAGCTGACTTCAACAACTACAGCTACAAAGCTGTATATTTGCCTCAGTCCCTGATCAGGACTCACTACTGCAGACGAGGATTGCCAATTTTCTAATCCTACAA
>ML677334.1:45902371-45952991 GCA_007922305.1 Dermatemys mawii
GGGTGGGGCCAGAAATTAAGGGTTCAGGGTGCAGGAGGGGGCTCTGGGCTGAGGCAGGGAGTTGGGATGCAGGAGGGGGCTGTGGGTTGAGGTGCAATAGGGGGTACAGGCTCTAGGCTGGGGATGAGTTTGGGGTGTAAGAGGGGGCTCCAGACAAGGAGGTGGGGCCAAGGGATTCAGCATGCAGGAGGAGGCTGTGGGGAGGGGTAGGTGCAGGAGGGGGTATTGGCTCTGGGCTGGGGGTATGGGCTCTGAGGTAGGGCCGGGGATTAGGGCTTGGGGTATAGGAGGGGGATCCAGGTTTGTGGGGGTTCAAGGCTGGGGAGAGGGTTGGGGTTCAAAGTTGGGGCATCGGCTTACCTCAGTCAACTTCCGGTCAGCAGTGCAGTGGGGCTAAGGCAGGTTCCCTGCCTGTCCTGGCTCCACGCTGCACTCTGGAAGCAGTCAGCAGGTCCGGCTCCTAGGCATCGAGGCCAGAAGGCTCTGCGCACTGCTCTCGCTCACAGACATTCCTCCCTCCCCCGGCTCCCATTGACTGCAGTCCCCATCCAATGGGAGTGCACAGCCAGTGCTTGGGGCAAGGGCAGTGCACAGAGCCCCGTGGCCCCCAGAACCAAGGAGCCTGACCTGCTGATCACATCCACAGCACAACGCAGCTCCAGGACCGGTAGGGACTAGCCTGCCTTAGTTCAAAGCACTGCTGATCTGACTTTTAATGACCCGATCAGTGGTGCGGACCAGAGCTGCGAGGGTCACTTTTTGATGAGCATTCCAGTCAAAAGCCAGATCTGTGCTAGCAGATCCAAATACGAGATCAGGGACTTGAACAACCATATGATTTTTTCATCTTTATCTTACCTTCTCACCTCATACATCTATTTATAACCATTACTCACTGAGTCATGTGCAATTTAAGTTTCATGCTCTCAGGTCAGTGACCATGAATTGGGTTTTGTGTGGGGCCTAGTATATTTCTGGATGGTTAAAATAGGAAGTAATAAATAGCAATAACCTAAAGGATGGAGAGCTCTACAGCTGGAATAAGAGGCACAAAGAGACAAGAATCTCCCTCTGCATTTCCATTTTTATGTAAAATGAACCAAAATTGCATATGTGAGGTTTCTTGAAGAGGATCTCACTATCCTTCTCATTGTGTGATAAATAGGTATCTGCTATGTGTGGTGGAGTGAGGTTTTAACAAAAAGGTGCCTCAAAATATGAAGGCTGGTTCTGCCTAAATAATTCTCTTGTGGTAGGCTATGAGAATACTCAGGAAAGTTAAGGTAAATCAACTAAAGGTCTGACGTGAATATGCATTAATTAAAGCACACTAAATTGCCACAGGAATGATCCCACTCAGGAGTAAAGTGGTCTTTGTTAACTGTAACTTAATCCTCCTGAGGCGAATTAAAGCCCCTTTACTCCTGAATGAGAGCATTCACAGAGTTTAACATGCTACTTGTATGCACTTGTATGTATCACACCTTTAGCTGATTTGCCTTATCTTTCCTGAATATCACCATCACGTAGGTAGACATGCCCAAGGGACTTGTCTACACTACACAGCTTTTAGCGACTAGGCTGTGTCGAGACAGCCTTGTCGCTAAATGTAAGTGTGTGTAAACACTCTCTCTCATTACTTTGTTGGCACTTTTGTCAACAAAATATGTTCAGCCCTGTGAGTGGGATTAGCTTTGTCCAAACCCCCTTGCCTATGATGACTGGCTTTTACACTGCAGTCTGCCCCAGAGTGCGGGGGCTTGATGATGACTGGCAGTAGCCCTAGACTAAGGCAAGGTGGGGATTAGAGGGTTGGGGGGTTCCCCAGGGAGGGGAGATCCAGGGGCAGAGTGTGAGGTTATTGCCAGGGGGCAGTACCCTAGGTAAGAGGACACCGGGGTCCGGGAGGGACACGGGGAGCCAGCGGACAGCGAGACACCAGCCTGCAGAGGGCTCGCTGAGCTGGAAGAGCTAATTCCCAGACAACCAGCAGGAGGCGCTGCAGGGATGAGTCATCGTGCCGCATTACAGTCCCCTAAACAGGAGTCTCAGAGACATGGGAATATTTAAGTTTTAATTGATCCAAAAGAGGATCCTGAGTTTTGTTAATACAGTACATAACTATGAAGCTTTTTTCATTATGTCAGTGTTGTATGACTATCGCAGAATTCAATATACTCCCCATGTTTTGCCCCAGCACATACTGATCTATCTTTAAAACATGGATTGTCTACAAAGATATTATTTGGTTATTCCAAAGTCCTGATCAAACTATCTGGAAGAAATGTCCCAAGAGCATTACACTAGAATCATTCTCAGGTGAATAGAAGACTCCAGAAGAAAGGAAGGTGCAGGAGAGAAATGGAAGATATCAGGGGACATGGGAGTTTAGTTTTGTAAAAAAAAGGACTTTAAAAAGATATACCCCATAAACACACAAATAATTTACTAAACAATCAGTACTTCACATGCACTTTGGGGAAAGTTATTTTTTTAAAAAAATATGTGGGTTTTTGAAAAGCTTTTGCACAATATGGAAATGGATCCCATAGAATTTGGCAAAAATTCGTATAGATTTGTATTGGTAGCAATCAATTTTCAACTGAATCCAGAAAAGCAGAATCAAAATGGCACACAATTTCCACACCTAGATTCATAACTTCACCCTTAGGCATCTTTGACTTCTATATTTGTGGGGAAGGAGTGCGAGGAAGCTCCAGCCAGGCCAATGAGGCCATATGTCAGTGGGGAGACAAATTCTGTGCCTGCCTGAGGCTCACAGTTTGGGGCAACATCCTCCCCAAACCTGCTCCAAACTACACCCATGACCTCATCCATATTTAAGCTGGGCCAATCTAATTCTGTGGCTTTTGCAACATCTTTGAAAGTTTGTTAGAAACTTAAATCTTAAGAGGGACTCTGAAAGACATGCAGAAAATTGCAAAGTTAACCCTGCATGACAATATTCAGTTGATGGATAATTTTTATACCTGATTTATAAATACCTGTAAACAGGGATTTGTTACAGGAACATTGAAAGTCCTGAAATCTACCTATTAGCAGCTGTTTTTGCTTGAGATCAGCTTTAGCACTATGCTATCAACATCATTAAACACACAGACAAGATTGTTCTTTCATTAATTAAGGACCCACCAGAAGATTGTTTTTTATGACATGCAGAACTTAAGAAGCTACATTTCTGATGCTGTTGTAACAGTACGAAAACTATTGTAATAAAATGCAGTAGATTGTCAGCAGTACTATCAACCCATTTATTACTACTAATAAAGATCAGATCATAAGTTTCTAGTAAAGAATCATTAAATGAGTTACAATTATTGTAGGCTTTTATCCAATTGTATGCACTTTAATTGAGAACACTTAATTTAAATAAAAAACCCATAACTTCTGGCTAGCAACTCTTACTAAACTCTAGACTGCTCGGAATGTTGTCCACACATCTCTAGGGAAAGGCTCCTATAAATCTGTTAGGCCTGCAAAACATTTACCAGAAACAAACCTGTGAAGATGCGTAGCACTAGAATACAAACAACAATGTTCTGTTTGTTCTTCCATTAAGCAAGATTACACGTCTCTTTGTACTCCCCTTGCCATATACATCCTTCAGTATTTTTTTTTTTTTAGTTCTTTTTCTATTCTGTGCTATAGGACATTTGGTGTTTTACTTTCTTTTATAAATTATATATGAAAAACACAAAACCATGTTAAAAGATTGTTACTGAGTCTGGAAAGTCAAACATTCTAAAGTTAGCAAATGCCAGAATTTAAGATTGCCTGTTCAAAATTAATTCAGCCCCATTGTCATTACATTATCATATGTTCTTTAATTACAGGGTTATATATTATTTTTTCCACAGGACTTCTGCCTCACTCGGTGCACAGAATGAACACTTCTCAGGGAATGAGGCAGCTATTCAATATTTTTATCCTCATTCAGTTAGTGTCTTCTGCCTTATTTAATATATAATATACAAAACCTGTGATTAATACAGAATTGTACATTTCCTTATATGGTCTTTTTAAAAGAAGATTCATCGCTATAATATCTGAGTGCCTCACAAACAATAATGCATATATATTAACTACAGATAGCCTCAATGAAACTTGAAGAAGGCCACCTCATGAAATTAGGGGCGCTGCCAGAATTAGAACTCACAACCTCCTGACTCCCAAATACTATGCTCACTCTTCCAAACCACACTGCCTTTTTACAAGAGGTGCCGAGCCTCCACAGCTCCCATGGACTTCAGTTGTGAGTATGCAACACTTCTGCATATAAGACCACTGGTGTCTCAGGCAGACTACCCAGAAAATGAGTAACACGCAATTGGATGACACCTGCCATCGTTTTGGTTTAAGTGACTTGCTCAGCATCTGAATAAGAACTCTCTGACAGAAGCACAGCTAGAACTAAGAATCAGAGGGGTAGCCATGTTAGTCCGGAGTTGCAGAAGTGACAAAGAGTCCTGTGGCACCTTGAAGACTAAAGTATTAGAGCATAAGCTTTCGTGGGCTAATACCCGCTTCGTCAGATGCATGCAGTGCATCTGACGAAGTGGGTATTAGACCACAGAAGCTTATGCTCTAATACTTTAGTTAGTCTTTAAGGTGCCACAGGACTCTCTGTCACTTCAGCTAGAACTAAGTTCTCCTCAGTAACAGTCACCTGACTTACACATAAGACCATCTTCTCTCTTTCTGCAGCCCACTATCTTGTTCACTCTGTCTTCCAACTTCCAGAGGAAATAAGGCAGAGATCCTATAAACTGCCTTCTTTACTATGCAACTGAGATTCATTCCAATAGTGGTAATTTCTGAAAAGTGAAGTTGGTGTAAACCAGGACATAAGAAAGCTGTGTCTTCCATGCTCCATAAATAAGTTTAGCTTGATTACTCCAAGTTTAGCAGTTGTATTTTGTTTTGCAATTGATTTTGCATTGCCTCCTCCATTAAAATTATCCTATATCAGATTGTGTATTCGATATATAATGACTCTGAAAACAGGACCCTTAGACATTCCCACTGCCTGCCCCTTCTCAGGAAGTTTTGTCAATCAGAAAAAGTTTGTCTTCATTGTTAAAGGTGATGGGGAGGAGGAATTATCTAGGTGATAGCAATGTTAGCTGTCTGATCTTCTGTTGGGAGGGGAAAAGCAGCTAAAATGCCATACAAACAGTTTTATGTTGTGTTTTAAGACTGCTAACATCTTCATTATGGGAGTTTAGATGAAAGGTGTCAACCACCAGCCTAGGAAACATTTCTCCAAGAGTGCTGCTCTGTGGTATGTTACAGTAAGTTTCTTTTGTGAAAATAATATTCCATCCTTTATAATGTTATGGAACACTATGTCTGAAGTCTCTTTCTAATATATCCTCAGATTACATCAGAATGTTGTATAAATCCTTCACTTGTCCTGTCTACTATTCCACTGATTCTACTCTCAAGGCGCTGTTCTTCTTCTCCCACTATCCCCTGTTCATTTTACCATGCTGCCCTCCCCTGTTGCAGTTTTTCATGACATCACCCTTTCTGTCTGCAACATTCTCTGTATGTCCTCCTACAAGAAGTGATTCTATAAGGAGAAAAGGAAATCACCACTCATGCCAATGTCTAGATTTTGAAGTGCATCCCATCTATCTGCTATCTGCCTGTCTTTTAGATGCTCAGCTCTCCATTGTCTTCCGTGCACTGCACAGTCCCAAGCACATTAACAAATATACACAGAGAGAATAGAAATATATTTTCTCTACCTATGCCTGCTCCAGTACGCTTATGTACAATTCACAGGATATTCGATTTTGCATTGGCCAAGGACAATATTTTGTTGCCATGAATCTTCTGAATGCATACAATACATTTTTTTCCCATATCTTCCATGGAAGAGTTTCTGAAGACTTAGTTTAGAAGTCAAAAAGTCCAGATAGTGACAAGCATGTAAATCCAACTGCAGATTAAAACACCAATTGTAGAGTTTTGTTTTTTAAACAACCCTATTATATTTTAAAAAATAATATTTTTGAAGTGAGCAATACACCAATATTCATCTATTAGATAAATCACTTTAGCAGAATTTAAAAAAGAGCAAAAAGATCTAATTTATAGTACTCTTGACACTGACACACAGTTTTCCAGAATTATTGGGATTGCTCAATCTTAAAGTACATACAAATAAACCTAAACTACTCCATTAGCATTCCAAATATTAGAGTACCAAAATAAGGTAAATACTGTATTCTGTAATATTCTAAATAGTAGTTGTACACCATCACTGGGCATGTGCAGAATTTATACTCAGACTTGTTAGTAAAGTATAATCTTTGTTTGGAATCTGACCACATTTAAACATTTCTGGATTTACATCATCCATAAATGGACTAAATGGAAACGGCACAGGGAAAAGTGCCAACTAGAACCATCATGCTATAGAGTGAGACTTCACTCCCATTTTAGTTTTTGTGCCCACAGCCAGCCTCTTTGCCGACTGGATTCTATCTCAGGCCCCTGCCTCCCTTCTGTACACAGAACACATACAGCACAGTGTTTGATTACAAAAGCCTCTCTCTATCATTTTAGACCTTCCTTAAAAAACAAAAACTTACACTCCAAGAGTAAGGAGGCAAGAGGAACATGAACTCTGAGACGAAGTCAATTGTCCCCTGCTCCAGAGGCGCCAACTTTGTCAATTCGCCAGGGGATGCTTGCCCTGCTCCGTCCAAGGCCCCGCCCTCCTTCATCCCTTCCCTGAAGGCCTCACCCAGTCTCTTCCCTCCCCCAAGCATGCCCTGCCCTTGCTCTGGCCCCTCCTCCCAACTTCTCTGGCACATCGCTGAATAGTTGATCCCAGAGGACAGGAGGCGTAGGCACTGATCAGTGGGGCTGCCGGTGGGTGCTGAGTACCCACTATTTTTTACTTGCAGGTGCTCCAGCTCCAGAGCACCCAGGGAGTAGTGCCTATGCCCTGCTCTGTCGGTTGTCATCATATAAGAATGACATGGGCAACCACCTATCGTGCTTTTTTTGTAGAGCCCTTATTTTTTGTTTCCGGAGTGGAGTTCAGGAGATGACTGAGGTGAATACTCTATGTTTCCAACATTAAGAGGCAAAGAATGGGTGGGTGGGAGGGAGCTCAGTGTTGTCTACTTTCTGGGTTAACACCTTTTTATTATTTCAAAGAATCATAGAAGATTAGGGTTGGAAGATACCTCAGGAGGTCATCTAGTCCAAGTCCCTGCTCAAAGCAGGACCAACCCCAACTAAACTACTCTTTATTTCCACTGGGGGGAATCAGAACACTAGCTGTTTGGCTGGAACTTCCCTTCCACAAAGAGACAGAGGACCTCGCAACAAAAAAAAAAGCAAAATCTCACCGCACAATGTAACTGTAAAAGTATTAAACATATAAATGTTGCTCCGTTTAAAGAAGAATACAGGACTTAATAGGAAAAAACGTCAAATATCTGAAAAAATCAGATCAAATGGAATAGAAAGTATGCTAGCATTCTTAGAGATAAGGAAAGACTGATTGATGAAGTACCTATGTGACTTGCGGGAGTGGCGGTTGGATACAAAAAAAAAAAAAAAATCTCTTAAGGAAAGAGTATTCCATTACCAAAGCAAGACAGGAATGACACCATTAAAGCATAATGAGCCCGAGTCTAACTGTGTAGCGGTCCAAAGATTTGAAGAAAAGCTCTTTATAGCTTGAAAGCTTGTGTCTCTCACCAACAGAGGTTGGTTCAATAAAATATATTTCCTCATCCACCTTGTCTCTACGGGTTTAAAGGTAAATCACACTTTTTTCAACAAAACTTTCACCAGAAGAAACACTCACTAGTACTGAAAATCCCCGAACACTTAAATTCACTCCTCCCTGTTCATTGAGATATGATAAGAAACATTTGTGTTATAGAATCTGCTACTACAGTTACATTTTGCATGTACTTAAATATTAATGCGATAGGTGCCTTTGAAATACTACAGATAGACAATGTAAAAGATAATTTGGAATAAAAAGCAACTCCCCCTATCTACTTACCTTGGGGTTTTTATAGAAAAATATTTTTTTATTTCACTGTGCTGTCTCTCTCCTTCTTTATACTTCATTTCCCCTGATAATTTATTCTTAAGGAAACATACTTCCATAAATGTACATATTTTTGAACATCTCCCAGTTTTGGGGGTTTTTTCCCCTCACTTAATTGTGCTATTCTGTCCCGCTGTCCAATGCATTTAATGATGGGATGAGGTCATAAATCAGATAGGTAGTCCTCCATGTTTTTATGGGTATGTACCACAGTGTCAGACATCCTTTTTGCCTAATTTCTGAGGCGTTATAACTCTTTCAAATCTCTCTCAATGCACTTCTTTCAGTGTTACGTACTGAAAAGTTACGATTACTATTTAAAAAACAAAACCAACCAAATAAAAATGCTGCTGAATTACTGTGACGGTTCCATCTGCTATTCAGTTGGTACTTAGTCTCTGAACTGTTGTCTGTCAAAAACCCTAATCCTGTAACTAGATTCATGTGGGCAGAACCTGAGTACATACGGAGCATCATCCACTTCAATGGCGTCCACAACAGGCATAGTCAGGACTGAGGCTTTACATTGTAAACCACAGCATGTCTGTTCAGCACAGTAGTCACCACACTGCCAGCATTCAAGCAAATAAACGATTTATCTTAATTGCTTCTATGCAGAAACTTTCTAACATTGTACAAAATTATTCAAAATTATTTTATTACATTCACATCAGTGGAAGCACAATTTAGGTCAGGGGTGGCCAACCTGTGCCTCCGGAACCACATGCGGCTCTTCAGAAGTTAATATGTGGCTCCTTGTATAGGAACCAACTTAAGGCCTGGAGCTACTGGCGCCAACTTTTCAGTTTTCCGGGGGGCGATGCTCACTGCTCAACCCCTGCTCTGCCACAGGCCCTGCCCCCACGCCACTCCTTCCCACCCCCTCCCCTGAGCCTGCCATGGCCTCACACCTCCCCAACCTCCCTCCCTCCCCCAAATGTTCTGCACGCCATGAAATAGCTGATCAGGAATTGCAGAGAGGAGGAAAAGATGCTCATCAGTGGGGCATCTGGTGGGCAGAAGGCACTGGAAGCAGGGGAGTAGAGCTGATGCAGGGCTGCTGACGTATTACTGTGGCTCTTTGACAATTTACATCGGTAAATTCTGGCTCCTTCTCAGGCTCAGGTTGGCCACCCGGATTTAGCTCATGTTGTATATGATATGAAGTTATAGTTAAATACTAATTTGTATAATTTGCTAAAGTAGTTATTTTACTGCTATTGCTTAAGACAAAAAAGTGAGCAGTACATGACAGTTTTAACTTTCCATTTCCCCCAGTGAGAACCCTATATAATAGATTTAAAATAGCATTAATTTCCAAATAAAGACCTGTTTTACCACTATCTTTTCCCTCTGTGCTGTGGTGTGGGTTTCACAGGCAGTAGTCTTCTATTTTGCTTTTATAAAGTCTCAATTTTTTTCCAAATTTGACTTTTTACAGTAGTCACTCCTTAGAATTTTAAGACTTAGAGTTTTTCATTAGTAAAATGCTGTAAGGAAGCACTTTAGGATTAGTCTGTTTTTTGTTTTGTTTGTCCAGCCATGCCGTACGAGTGGATATTTATCAACCTGTTGTTGTTGTTTATATTGTACATGAACTCAGAAAGAATAAAGGGATGAAATTTTACGTATGAAATTAAAAAGATAAAGATGAAAAACGAGTCTTCAGGATAAATTACTATTTATGTCAGAAAGAAAGATGCAATACTTGAATGCTATTCTTTTTATTACTATGGAATAGCAGCCCAGAAAATAACCACTCCTTTTGTTGTTGTAGGGCAATCTTTTTTACTGATCTATGGTGAACTAGCTGGTGGAATACAAACAAAAGGTGGCAAACAAAATGTTATAAAGATATATGAGTTTGTAGGGTATTTGAAGCAGGGAATATTATATATTATATGCTTGGATAGCACCCAGAAAACTGAGGCTCTGATCCTAAGTGGAGCCTATCAGTGCTATTGTAATACAAATCATATATGATAATACAGGAATCTATACGGGGAAACTAAAGCCAATTAAAATAATTGGCAATGACTTGCAAATAACTGAATGAAACTGTTCAAAAGTATCCATTGCAGTCATTGGTGAGAGGAGAAGGGAAAAATCAACAAATACATACAACTTCAGTTGTACCCAAAGTATGACTCTGAAAACTAGTAACAATGGGCTAAGATTTTCCAAAAGCTGCTATGGTTCTGGATTTCTAAATCTATCATTCCCAGCTGAAAATCAGACCTCTTTAAAGCATCAAGATTGGCATAGAAAAACTAAGACAACTCAAGACATCAGCCACTATGCCTAATTTATCTGTGGCAGAAAACCCAAGTAACAACCAACCAACAACAAAATCATCAGTCTATACAGCCACATTTGAACTCATAAATTATAAAAATGTAAATTTTTTTGGTTATAAAGCAAATCACTCTAATCTAAATTAATGATTTTTAATACAGAGATTATAGCATGTGGCTTCTAAACACAGCTTGCCCCCCCCTCCATGTCTTCATAGGAATCAAATACCTCACACATATCATCCAGGATTTAAATCTCCTTGGACATTACAGTGAAAAATATAACAATTTCAAATACTGAAATCACTATTCTACATCTAAAAGTCAACAACTCTTCAGTATTGAACATAAGTGTTGTAAGCAAGACACAAAAAGCAACTTTTCCATTTTACTCAGTCCTGATAAGGCCTCAACTGGAGTACTGGAGCCATTTCTGAGCACCACACTTTAGGAAAGATTTGGACAAATTGGAAAATGCCCAGAGGAGAGCAGCAAAAATGATTAAAGGCCTAGAACACATGACCTTTGAGGAAACATTGAACAAATTAGGTTTGTTTAATCCAGAGAAGAGAAGACTGAGGTTGGACATAACAGTCTTCAAGTACATATAAGGTTGTATAAAGTGAAGGGTGATAAATCGTTCTTCTTAACCACCGACGACAGGACAAGTAATGGGCTTAAATTCCAGCAATGGAGATTTAGGTTAGACATTAGGAAAATCTTCCTAACTGTAAGGGTAGTTAAGCCCCATACCAAATTACCTAGTGGAGTGGTGGAATCTCTGATATTGGAGGGTTTTAGGAATAGGTTAGATAAATACCTGTCAGGGATGGTCTAAGATAATATTTAGTCCTGCCTTTGTTCAGGAGACTGAACTAGGCGAGCTATCACGGTCCCTTCCAGCCCTACATTTCTATCATAATTAGCATTTTTCTTGATTTTTCTTTTAGATCCTGGAAAAAAGAATTCTGATCAAACTTCCTTGAGCACACAAATCTTCAGGAGAAAAACAATTTTCATGTAAAAAACAGCATCATTCTTAAAACTGACACAACCTACATTAAATGACAATAAACTACATTTAGTGACAGCTGAGTTTGCATCAGGACGAAACCCATCCACCCCGCTAAGTCTGCATCAGAACAAAACCCATCCACCCAAAGCCTTAAAAGCTAAGAAATACAAAGATCAGAGGAAATGCCTACATTCCATTCCAACTTCATGGGCTGGTCTTCACTAGTGGGGGAGGGGGATTGACTGCAGATACGCAACTTCAGCTATGTGAATCATGTAGCTGAAGTCTGCGTATCTGCAGCCAATTTACCTGCCGTCCTCACGGCGGCGGCAGTCAGCGGCGCACTCCCCCGTCGACTCCAGCTTACGCCTCGTGTCAAGCTGGACTTCCGGAGTCGACAGGGGCAGCGCTGGCAATCGATTTCTCGCATCTTGTAAAGACGCGAGAAATTGATCGCTAAAAAAATAGACAGCTACCCGCGATAGTGAGGACGTACCCCATATTGCCGAAAATGCTGGTGAGAATGCACTCCAATATTTGATAAGTCTTTCACTTCCATCTCCAACAGACACTAAAAAGAAATATATATCCCACCTCATGGGTACAATGGATGGGTCCTATGCAACCTTAAGTGTTACTAAACATAGTTTATATTTGTTAATTTCCTAGATGCGTGTGTTTCTGTTTTTTTAAATATAGCTTTGGGGCACCTCAGTGCATAGCTGTCCATGATCAGGGAGAAGGGAAGCTGCTCCTTCCTGGGAATCAGATGGAGAAACTGCGCTCCTGAAGCTGCTTCTGACTATGTGAGCCCTCCTAAAGCATGAGTGAGATTGTGACATGCCTCAGTAAATTCCATTAACCTGTAGTATTTCATCTTTTTAAAACACAATCAAGAACAATCTTCCTTATGTAGCAGTGAATATACAACTTGCCAGCTGGGGAAAACATGCATGGAAGAGTCTGTCATCCCTCATTTCCTGAGACATTCTGTAGCTTCTCATAGACTTGTGGAAACAATCAGAACAGACTACAGCAGCAAGGTCAATGCTGGCATCCCACGAGAAGGTCTCTGCCTACTGCACTCCCTCTTCCTCTGGGTTCACCATGGCTGCGGTCTGAAGCATACCTCTCAACTGTCAGGGTTTGACCCTTTGATCTTCAGATCCTTAGCTTTGTCCTTTACTACTGTAGCTACAGGGATACTTGGTAGCCCCTTTATAGACTAGCTGCTAAGGAAGGACCTGACACACAATCTTGCTCATCTTTCAACCTGTGAAACACTTTGCAGGAGGATGTTGTGAAGACCAAGCCTATAAGAGAGTTAAAAAAAGAACTAGATAAATTCATGGAGAATATGTCCATCAGTGGTTATTAGCCAGGATGGACAGGGATGGTGTCTCTAGCCTCTGTTTGCCAGAAGCTGGGAATGAGCAACAGGGGAGGGAGCACTTGATGATTACTTCTTCTGTTCATTCCCTTTGGGGCACCTGGCATTGGCCACTGTCAGAAGACAGGATACTGAGCTAGACGGACTTTTGGTCTGATCCAGTATGGCCGCTCTTACGTTCCCAGTGGGTTACCCAGCTATTTATTAGTTGGCAGTACAATATTAGTGATCAGGAACCCTGGATTCTATCTGTGGCTCTTGCATTAAAAGTGTCATTTATGATTATTAGAGTCACAATAACCAAAGCTGGATAAGTCAACTTGAAACACAAGTGTGGTACACTGGAGAAGATTTGGATTTGTCACATTTCAGACTTGGATTTTATTCCTGACTGCTGGCAGTGACATTCTATAAAATCTCTGCTATCTTATTTTAAAATTGGGTGAATGGAGGTGTTCAGCAGCACCTCCCTGATTGCCTTTTAAGATTGGTGTTTATGTCCCTAGTTAATAATAATAAGGGTAGTGAAATACATGGGAATATAAACAGCAGTTAGAAGAAGAAAGATTTGAACTCCTGGCGTCCTATTATCAAGCTCCAGAAACTCTTCCCCAGGTTACATGCAGTCAATCATTTCCTCCCCAAACAGAGTTGGTGGTAGCAGATACAACACCAAATGCATTGGAGGTTTGGCTTGGCACATATTGTGTGTTATGTTTAAAAAGTTATAAAATGCTCTATAGACAAACACTTCCTATGTACAGCTGATGTCAGAATCAGCACATTATTAGGATAGGGGTTTTAACCTTTTTAGTTTCTGAAGCCCCCATATCATGCTATAAAAACTCCACAGCCCACCTGTGCCACAACAATCGGTTTTTTGCATATAAAAGCCAGGACTAACACTAGGGAGTAACAAGTAGTGCAGTTGCCTGGGGCCTCATGCTACAGGGGCCTCCATGAAGCTAAGTTGCTCAGGCTTCAGCTTTCTGTCCTGGGCCCCAGTGAGGCTAACACATGCCCTGCTTGGTAGACCCCCTGAACCTACTTGCAGCCTCCAGGAGCCCCTGGATCCCTGGTTGAGAACCACTAGATTAGAAAGTGCAATGTGGGCAAAAGGCAGATCCCAGAGCATTAAAAGGGTGCATAGAAAGGCATTCTTATTAGCCCTTGTGTATCAATCCATTCTTCATCAAGCCACCATAAAAATTCAGCCAGTGCTCAGAGTTTACATTTTATATTTAGGCTTCTGCCGTTTCCATTAGATTTTTATCAAATGAAAATTTAAATTATTGAATTTTGATAGCCTTAGCATCATTCATAATTGAGGTATGCCATATAAAATACACGTGGAGGTTGTGAAAGTTACTCTTTAGAATAAGGAAATCAGCTAACAACTCTTGTCACCTATTCACTATGAAACTAAGGCAACCCTATACCTCAGTTTCCCTATCTAAAAATTAATATAATTTTACCAATCTTTGCTGGGTTCTTGTGAGGCTTAATGAATGTATGCAAAATACCTTGAGATCCTGGAATAGTAGGTGCTTTATAGGAAAGTATTAGTAATATTTTCCAATCCTAGATTCCCATCAATTAAAAAACAAAACACCCACAGGGCTATCTTAATTTAATGATATTTTTATAGTAAGCTTTATTTGAATGTAAAGCTTTTGATCTATTAACACTACATCTGAATACAAAATACTAGAATAGTCCAAGTGCACAGATAAATGTAAGAAATTGGCAACATGCCAGTCCAGGGTCCTGAAACTCAGCCATTTTGGATAAGAACCAAATTTACTTAGTTTGTAACTTTAAAAACAGATCATTGTAGAATGCTGCAATCACTAAGAAGCTATTTTTCAAGGAAGCAATCTGAATAGCTAAGGAGATTTACATGATAAAACTGTTAAAATATTTGTTTGTAAGTGTTTGGATGAAACCAGTACACCAAGAAATCAAAGCTGATGAAATTCAGCAATGATTTCTTTTTATACCAAACAAATATAAAAATAACTGGTTTTATTGCTGTAAATGTTATGGTTCAAATCAACATGAAATTCTGTTTGTCTTATTTCCAAATAACTCCACGAGCTCTCTTTCAGCTGTTAAATGAAGCCTTAAAAATTGTACATAGAGTAAACATGTTGTACAGCTTACAGTATTTTTTTTTTATGGACCACAATATATTTGACTACATCAGGATATGTGTACACAATATTTTTTTTAAAATGCTACAAAATATATACAAGGGGAGGGATATCAAATTAACACCTACATACCCACACTGCCAGCAGATTAAAGCCTAAGGAAAACAAATGGTCCTTGCATTGTGTCCTAAAAATCAAATGACTGCAGACCTACCAGGGATCTGAACTTCAAGAGTCAGGGGCCTTTCATTGGGAATACCCCTCACCATTCCCCAGACAAGTCTAAGGGTATGTCTACACTACAAAATTAGGTCCATTTTATAGAAGACGATTTTTAGGAAGAAATTTTATACAGTCGATTGTGTGTGTCCCCAGTAAGCACATTAAGTCAGGGGAGAGCATCCTCAATACCATGGTTAGCATCGACTCAGAGCGGTGCACTGTGGGTAGCTATCCCACAGTCCCCGCAGCCTCCGCTGTCCATTGGAATTCTGGATTAAACTTCCAATGCCTAATGGGGCAAACACTTTGTTGCAGGTGGTTTTGGGTACATCGTCAGTCTCCTCTCCCTTCCTCTCTCCCTCCATGAAAGAAACAACTGGCAATCGTTTCATGCCTTTTTTCCTGGGTTACCCATGCAGAAGCCATAGCACTGCAAGCATGGAGCCCACTCAGATCACTGCTGCTGTTGTAAGCATTATAAACACCTCGTGCATTATCCTGCAATATGTGCAGAACCTGGAGAGGAGGCAATGCCAGTGCGATGATGATAGTGATAAGGGCATGGACGCAGACTTCCCTGAAAGCACGGGATGTGGCAATTGGGACATTGTGGGGCAGGTCCATACAGTGGAATGCCAATTCCGGGCCCGGCAAACAAGCACAGACTGATGGGACTGCATACTGTTGCAGGTATGGGATGATTCCCAGCAGCTGCAAAACTTTTGCATGTGTAAGGCCACTTTCCTGGAACTTTGTGAGTTGCTTTCTCCTGCCCTGAAGAACAAGAATACAAAAATGAGAGCAGCCCTGTCAGTTGAGAAACAAGTGGCGATAGCCCTCAGGAGTCTTGCAACGCCTGACTGCTACCGGTCAGTCGGAAATCAATTTGGAGTGGGCAAATCTACTGTGGGGGCTGCTGTGATCCAAGTAGCCAACGCAATTACTAACCTTCTGCTAGCAAGGGTAGTGATTCTGCGAAATGTGCAGGTCCTAGTGAATGGCTTTGCTGCAATGGGATTCCCTAACTGTGGTGGCGGTGATAGACGGAACACATATCGCTATTTTGGCACAGGACCACCTTGGCAGCCAGTGTGTAAACCGCAACGGGTACTTCTTGATGGTGCTGCAAGCACTGGCAGATCACAAGGGACATTTCACGCGGCATGGCTGGGAAAGGTGCATGATGCTCACATCTTCAGGAACTCTGGTCTGTTTGAGCAGCTGCAGGAAGAGACTTACTTTCCAGACCAGAAAATTACTGTTGGGGATGCTGAAACGCCAAAAGTTATCCTTGGAGAACCAGCCCACCCTTTGCTCCCATGGCTTATGAAGCCCTACACAAGCAGCCTGGACAACACTAAGGAGCAGTTCAACTATAGGCTGAACAAGTGCAGAATGGTGGTAGAATGTGCATTTGTATGTTTAAAAGCTCGCTGGTGCTGTTTGCTGACTGGGTGAGACCTCAGAGAAACCAATATTCCCATCGTTATTGCTGCTTGCTGTGTGCGCCATAATATTTGTGAGAGTAAGGTGGAGACATTTATGGTGGGGTGGGAGGTTGAAGCAAATTGCCTGGCAGCTGATTTTGCACAGCCAGACACCAGGTCCACTAGAAGAGCACAGCTGGGCCTGCTGCACATTAGAGAAGCTTTGAAAACCAGTTTCATGACTGGCCAGGCTACGGTGTGACAGTTGAGTGTGTTTCTTCTTGATGCAAACCCTCCCCCTTTGTTGACTCTAATTCTCTGTAAGCCAATCACCCTTCCCCCTTCGATCACAGCTTTCAAAGGAAAAAAGTCACTATTGTTTTAAAACCATGCATTCTTCATTAATTGCTTTTAAAACAAGGGAGATAACTCACAAGGTATTCCAGGCGGGATGTGGGAGGAGGGGAGGACAAGGCCACATTGCTTATTATGGCTACACTACAAATCAAAACTTATTGAATGACAGCCTTCTGTTGCTTGGGCAATCCTCTGGAGTGGAGTGGCTGGGTGCCCGGAGCCTCCCCCATGCCTACCCCGCTGCCGATCTTGGGCGTCTGGGTGAGGAGTATATGGAAGTTGGGGAGAAGGGCAGGCAGTTATACAGGGGCTGCAGCGGCACTCTGTGCTCTTGCTGCCTTTCACACATTAGCTCCACCAGACTCCGGAGCATGTCCGTTTGTTCCCCCATTAGCCTGAGCATTGCATCCTGCCTCCTCTCGTCACACTCACTCAATTCTTTCCTCCTAATCTGCCATAACTTCTGGGTCAGAGATGCTAGGCAGAGCATAGAAACATTTGCACCTGCAGAAGGAAAAAAGGGAAAGTAGAATTTTAAAAGATACATTTTAGAGAATAAAAGGCAGACTCTTTCACAGTGAATCAAGTAATTCACAAAAGACAGCACATGTGCTTTAAGTACAAGGTCGCACTTTGCCTTTTATATGGGGTGCCTGCTGGTAAGTTGTGAAACATCACACACAGCTGGGCAACAGAATTTGGTTTCCAGGCAGCCATGGTAAGCCAAAGGGTACATGGGATTGGCTTCTTCCATATTCATAACATGTGGGAATGCTTTCGAACTGCGGCACCCTCCTTTCCCATAGCAAGCAATGCTTGTTGGGTTGGCCATTTAAAAGGAGGGGCTGCGGTTCTCGGGTGGATGTTCAGCACAACGCCACCACATGGTTATTATCAGAGATGATCCATTTCCGCCAAATGCAAACAGCTGAGCATTATCTGGCTCCTCAGATGTTCCCTTAAAAAAATTCCCCTATTTCAATCAGATGACCATGAATGATATCACTCTCCTGAGACTAACACAGAGAGGTAAAGACAGAATGTTGCTTGAATGTGACCAAAACCCAAGACCATTCGCTGCCATGCTTTGTACTGCAATGATTCCAGACTACTTGCTACTGGCTTGGCGTGATAAAGTATCCTAACATGGAGGATGCAATAAGGCAGCCCTCCCCAGAAACCTTCTGCAAAGGCTTTCAGAGTACCTCCATCAGAGCTTCATGGAGATGTCCCTAGAGGATTCCCGCTCCATCCCCAGACACATTAACAGACTTTTAATGTAGCTGCACAGGGCGCAAATGCATCTCAAGTCTTCAGGGAAAATGAACTTTAAATGCAATTGCTTCTAAACCCTGTAGTGTATTTACAAAGGTGCACTCACCAGAAACACATTCTCTGGCTTCAGGGTCTTGGAGGATATTGGCTCCTGCGTGAAGAAATGTTCCTGGCTTCTGGGGAGAATGGATTCTCCACTTGCCTGCTGTGCATTCTCCTCCTCGTCATCCACAAAATGCTCCTCCCTGTTGCGTGGTGTCCACGGAGAGTGGTGGGGCAGTGGTAGAGTCTCCCTTAGAATTGCATGCAACTCATTATAGTAGCAGCATGTATGGGGCTCTGAACCAGAGCGACCATTTGCTTCCTTTGTTTTTTTAATTGGATTGCCTGAGCTCTTTAATTTTCACATGGCACTGCTGTGTATCCCTGGAGTAGCCCTGGGAGATTTTGGCACATATATTGACATTTCCTTTTTTTGAACAGAGTTTTGCCTGCACATATTCTTCTCCCCATATAGCGATCAGATCCAGTGTTTCCCATTCAGTCCGTGCTGGAGCTCTTTTGCGATTCTGGGACTGCATGGTCACCTGTCCTGCTCAGCTCGCCAGGCTGCCCAAACAGGAAATGAAATTCAAAAGTTCCCAGGGCTTTTCCTATCTAGCTGGCTAGTGGATCTGAGTTGAAAGTGCTGTCCAGAGCAGTCACAATGGAGCACTCTAGGAGGCCAATACCATCGAATTGCATCTACACTACTCCAAATGCAACCCAGCCATATTGCCTTGCCAAGGATGAGTACGGAAGTCAATTTTAAGAGCCCTTTAAGTTAACAAAATGGGGTTGGTTGTGTGGTCGCATTGAGTTTAAAAGTGACCTAACGTGGCTAAATTCAACCTAACTTCATAGCGTAGACCAGGGCTAAGAACTGTCAACTTAAGTACCCCAACTGATCTTCATTGCTATGACAGTACATAAGGAAGCAGGCAGTCTTTCAGAATCCCAGGTCTTTATATATTGAAATAAACATACTCAATAACATCCAGATGCCAATAGGAGCAGACGTGTGAGTGGTGTAATAGTTTTCCCATGGTATTTATCTTTTAACAGGCAAGCAGGCACACACTGCACAAAGTGGTAATTTTGCTTTAATACTGTTAATTTTCTAGAAGTTTATGAAAATTATCACTGTAGTATCTGAGTACATTAATGAGAAGTATACACAAAAGTCTATCTTCTAATTCTGCCAGAAGAAACACACAAAGTTACTGCTGTGATTTTTTTGTAAGATGTTAATTTAAATTTTTCATGATTCACTCCGCCCCCAAAATACCTGGTATATGCATCTACTGATATGCCACAATTTCTGAAGCTCAATTGTATGGCAATGTCCAACGTGTTTTTAATGTACCTCTGAAAACTTTCATTATAAATCCATTTTCAAAAAATATACAGGACAGAGATCAAAGCTTTCTGATCAGAAAGGAGTACCAAGTAGTTTTAAAATTATATCTGGTGATAAAAAAACTCACATGGTTTGTAGACTGGACGAGCATTCTGAAATCTTGTTTCAAGCCAGCTGTATTAAAGTTCCACTACACAAAAGATTAAAAGACATTTTGCAACATTGTACCTCTGAGTGAGATATTTCAGCACCAGTATGACAAACAGTAGTGAAAAAAGATGTAATCCTTCAGTTAAACAACATCAGAGGATAACAGGCTGACTTTATATCTTTATCTGTAGCTACCTTACAAAAGTAGCAATTTTTTCAGTACTGGTTAAAAATAAAAAGTTATTTCTTGGAAGGCATTAATGAATTTTGCTTCTTGATATTCACTTTTTAAATTATTTCTCTTTATAAAGGACACCATAATCCACGTAAACAGTGAACAGGTTTGCACAATATTGTGAAATATACCACATATCTGCCAAAACTAGCAAAAGGAGAGAATAAAGTACTTGATCGGGTTATCTATACTTGCAGTATGGGTTCTCAAAATAACTTCCAGCAATGTGCTCTCAAGAAGGCATTCAAGATTTTCAAAGAACATTAAATGCTTTAGTCTTTCCTAAAAACACATAGTAAAGTATGAGAAGTTCTTTCATGTAAGGGCAACATTCTGCTTGATATTCAAAAGTTACACATTTCTGGTTCAGGGATCACACAAATACAGAATCTAGCACTAACCCATAACTCCTAAATCTCACAATGCAACACCCAAAATATATTCAATGTCAAAATGTTTGTTCCTTTCATAATTTATTTAATTGTACTATGTTTTAGATCTTAGAAATCCCACCTCACATTATAAAATTGCTTAAAACTGATCCCATGTTAGTCACTGAAATTAATAAAGCTTTAGATATAACATGGACAGAATACAGTATATTTAATTTAATAAAATGTGAAATTTCCAGTTGCTGAACCAATGAAACAGATTGAACTAAAACCAATAAATCCACAAATATAATCAATTTAAATTCAACCTGCTCCAGAATTACTCCATGGTAACACTTCAATTACATTAAGAAATTATATCTGCCAACTTTTTGAAAACAATGCTAACAAAAAACAAAAGGTACCATAGGTTTCCCATTTTCTACTATTTTTCTTACTAGCTTGTTGAGTCTTTCCCATACTAATCTGTCATTCTAAGACCACTTTTTTTGTTTCTTAAATCCCTCTTTCATTGGTACAACTCTCTCTCTCTTATTTGGCCTTCTATTTTTCTCTGTTTTCTCTTCCTCAGTATGTCCTCTTTTAACCCTCTCCACCCTTGGAGTTGCAAATGCTGACTGTGTTATGCCTAATTTACAGTAGATTATGATCGCTCCAGGAAAGAGAAACCTTTATGTATGTAAAGGGGTATGTGCATTTATGGCAATATAATGTGTTTAATAAGTCTCGCTTTTATTTCTCCAACTTGTGGAATGGAGATTTCAATAAAGTACTTCTCTCCTTCCAGATGTCAGTGATGCATGTTACTGTAAGTGACAGTAAATGTGAATGAGTAATCCTCCAAAAGCTAGAGAGAACCAACTGAAGGAACCTTTTTTTGGTCTAAGAGGACAGACAAATTCTCACTTGGTCAAAGCAGTGTACAACAAAGTATAAATTCTAGATTTCTATTTTCAAGACAAGTTGTTTTCAGAGGTTAGTACTTAGAAAGCTGAACAAAAAGCACACTTGTAAACATCTCTTTAAAAAAGGGTAAATTTGAATTAGGCCCGTTATTGGTTAAGTGAACTAAAAGCTGATTATGCTTTTTAAAGATAGATTTATTTACAGCTGCCTTAAAAAGAACTTGGATCATTTTCAACAGTGATAAAAGTAGACCACGGATGTCTGTTGCTATTAGACAGAGGCGACCATGTTGCTAGATATCTGTTAAACTAAACCACTGAGTCAGTGATGTGTAAACTAAACCAAAGTCAGATGTGAAAACAAGTAAAACTAAAGCAAATATTTTGTGACATCACTGATTTTTGTTATGTTCCAGAATGAGAGTGCTGTTATTTTTCCATATAAATAGGCATACTTCTGAAGACTCAGAATAAAGCAAGATAATATACAAAAAGTCAGAAGTACACCTACTTGGCAAATATGCAAGCAATAAAACTAAAGCAGTACATTTCTGGATGAGTACAGCATGGACACTAAGACATGAACCTGAAGACTAAGGGACGGACTACAGCAGTGCAATTACAATATTTTGTATGCAAAATATTGAATAAAATATTTTATATTCCAAACTTGTCAGCAGAAGAGATCAAGATAACAGAGATGACTTATGGAGCAGATTTCTGAGTTAGAGCAGAGGAGGGGCGTGGATATGGCACGAACAACTTCTGGTTAATTTCCAAGACAACAAACTCTTTTCTTTTCAATTAGATGATCTAATGGACCCCGTGATGTTCCAGGACAACAAACAAATTGTCTTAGGGCATGCCAAAGAGTAAAAAATAAACAGTAAAACATGATTTTTTTGGCTATTAGTACCAGGACTTCGTTCCCATTAAAAGGAACTCTTTTGTAAATGAAACTAGTTCTGCAATACACTATACTTTAGCCAGCTCTTGCTATTTTAACAAGATCCTCTAGCTCTAGAAAGCTGACTGAAAGTTTGTTGGAAGAGATTAAGAAGATTGATATACAGTCCGCCCCTCCCACCCCCAACTATGAAAGCAATGAAACAAGTCACAGCCTTCCAACTAGGTCATATTTTAATGCTTGCAAGTAAGAAAAGTTTAACAAATAGGATTGTCTGAGACCCATTACAGCATATAAATGGTCTACAGACTTGATTGTCAGTGCTGGCAGTACAATATGAGAGCCTCGAAAAAACGTTTAGAATATGTGTAAAAAAAAAGGCTACTAAGCAGAAACATTGGGGGAAAAAACACTAAAACAAACCTAGTCCTAGATATATAGAGGGGGAAAAATATAGCTCAGAAGGTCAGTAAAGGAAAAATGTAATTGTGGAGGAATTAACAAGTTGTGTCACACAGTATGGCTGTGTTTTCACCCTCAAGGTGCACCACTGCACAATTCATGTATCTGAAGGGCATTTTTCCCAATCAAGTTCTTTAACTAAAAAGGTAATGAAGTCCTAACATACAAACTTAAAGTTCAAACATAATTACTTCCACTAACTAGCAAGATATACCACTGAGATGCTCTCCCATTTACACAACTCTCAAAAGCGTGGCAACAAAGAGGTCATATTCACCATTCATCAATCTAAAGAAGAGGCACATCTCTGAATTTCACATCAGATCACTAGTTGTGAAATTGTTTGCAATTCTAGGCATCAGAACAGTAAAAAATGGTACACCAGAAAGCTGGTGTCAAAATGATCAGAAAGCAGGATGATGACAATATAATGCAGATTATGTATTGTATCAGTCAACCCTCTATACCACCACCTGTGATCACAGTTAATGGGAAACTTTCTGAATAGTCTGTCAGGCTTCTAACAAAGTCCTGTCTTAAATTGAAAGTATCAGTGCAGCCCTGCTAGCTAATGCAAATGTAGATATCAAAATACTCTTCCACCCCATAGCAGACAAGCAATACTGTGGTCTAAGTAGAATGTGTGATGGGAGGTTCAAAACCATGGATAGCATCACTACTAGGGTGAAGGTTTGGGATCCAATCTTGCTTTCAAGGTCTTTTACACAAAAATTACTGCCAATATGTCCATTATAGTGGTAAAGCTGGGTAGCTATAATACTAAGAACACCCCTATGTCAGAGGCAAGGGGCTCCCTGGTATCCATGAGTGAGTGTCTCAACTCTTTAAAAGGAGAAGTAAACTTAATATCTTCTGTGAATGAACAGTGAAAGGGACTGTGCATAGTAGAGAAACATCTCTGAGGAGCTCAGAGGCTGCAGTTCACTGTTTGTTAGCTGATAGGCATGATTTGGGCTGGGAGAGACCTGAGGAGTTTGTGGCAAGGCAGATGAGCTGGTACGTTAGGGAGTTGTCACATATCTTAGCAACAGTTAAGTTCTCACTTCGTGATACTGAGAGGGGTAGTCCAGACTCTCACAGACCGAGTATTCCCAGCAACTTGACTCAGTAGCATACAAAGAACTGAAGACTAACAAGTTATCGGTCTTGGATGGTGATAGAAAACCTCTCTAAGTCAAAAGTCTGCTTCTGATGCCTGCTTTGAGCTCCATAGCCCAAAAGACTGATTTTCATGCGTGAGCACAAGTGATGAGAGCTGAGGTGTCATGTTGTCTGGAGTGGCTCACAACTGAGAGTGCCTATCTCAGGACAGACGGTCAGAAAACAAGAGCAGACACCAAACTGGTTGTATGTTCTATACTTAGATTTCACTGTACCAGTAACAAAATATGAACTCCTGGATCACTATAACAGTCTTACCATGAAGTCACAGATAATCCCCATAGAATCTCCAAACTATCTTGCCACCCAGATAAACTGAACTTTCTGATATAAGATTACCAAAACCGAAAAATCACACCACATCAGGTTTCTCCAAGTTCAAAGAGACCAGTCACTTACCCCAGATCAACTGGTATCCCAGTCATTACACCAAAAACAACACTTCCAGCCAAATCTATAGTAAACTAACTAAAGATTTATTAACTAAGAAAAGGAAATGTAAGTTATTAAAGCAGGTAAAATATATGCACAGGTGAATCACAGTCTATGATTCCAAAACATAGTAGAGATGTAGTTATCTGGCAGTTTTCCAAAAGTCTCTCACGGCTACCCAAAATAACTCTGGGGATCTCCATTTTTTCATTCACTTTATTCAGCCCTGTTAGAGCCCAGAGTTGAATGCTTTTTCCTTGAACTCTTATTTATAGCTTCTTCTGATAGAACGCAAGTTGACAGTATCCCCACGAAGGCTTTTCCTTTGATGACAATGGGTGAGGAATGCATTTTGAATTTCTGATGTCAGGTCATCACCACAATAGACACTTGCTTTGGAATCAGCACCTTTTTTGATTAAAACCTTCATTAACATTTCCCAAGTCTTCTTTGATGTCTGTTGAATTATTTAATTACAGGAATATTTGCAATGCAAATGTTTGCTATTACAGTATAACAGGAACAGAAAAGTGAAAACAATGCATGTAAGTTTTATGAAGTTAGTTAGTTTTATGAAGTTTAAACACCCAAAACACTAATTGGTTTGATCTATAATACACAAGTGAATTGACCTGAATATACTTTAGAACAGGGGTTAGCAACCTTTCAGAAGTGGTGTGCTGAGTCTTCATTTATTCACTCTCATTTAAGGTTTCGCATGCCAGTAATACATGTTAACATTTTTAGAAGGTCTCTTTCTATAAGTCTATAATATATAACTAAACTATTGTTGTATGTAAAGTAAATAAGGTTTTTAAAATGTTTAAGAAACTTCATTTAAAATTAAATTAAATTAAAATGCAGACCCCCCCCCCGCCAAGTCGGTGGCCAGGACCCAGGCAGTGTGAGTGCCAGTGAAAAATCACCTTGTGTGCCGCCTTCGGCACCCATGCCATAGGTTGCCTACTGCTGCTCTAGCATGACCTGGTCAGCGAGCATCACATGAGGAATAGCCAATCATCTGGTAGAATTTAGTCACCAGACTCAGGTAGGCCCTGATTTGTAATATGAGGTATATACAAAACATCCAAATGTTTTAAGGTTGAATTGTGCAGTATAAACAATAGTAAAGTTCTTTGATGTAACTGAAATCTTTGAAAGTGGCTAAGTATCTTGGGGATATATTTACACACTACAACTAACCCAGTGTAAACTGGATAGGCCTCCATTGTTAAGTCATGAGGTTTTGCCCTTCAGCTGTGATAAAATAGTGCTCTTGGATCACACCTCTTATGACCTTGGGCTACCTTTGTTCTGGGCTATGTATTGTAAACAGAGCCCAGAAAATCATCCTTTTGGGTTACCTCTATTCTTAATCATCATATTTAGTCTAGTTTGAAAACCACCAGTTAGCCAAGTAGTGGAAGACTACAAGACATCAGTTCTAGTGTGAACGATCCAGGTATGCCTACACTACATCTGGGAGCAAACCTCCCAGCCTGGGTCAAACTTATTTTAATGGGGCTCATGCTCACGTGCTAAAAGTAGCTGTGTAGATGTTTTGGCTCAGGCTTTGAAGCCTGGATATGTGTGTATGGAGAGGAGTGCCCTTCTAAGCCCGAGCTCCAGCCCAAGCCACGTCAAAGTGTCTCATACACAGCAATTTTTAGCACTCTAATGCAAGCCCCACTAGCACAAAAGTCTATGAATCCAGGCTGGGAAGCTCATTCCCAAATGCAGTGTAGACATACCCTAAGATTCCTGTCAGCAGCTTTGGGACAATGGTTACCATGCTGGTTGAGCTGGCATAGCAGAAGTAATAGGGTGACCAGAAGTCCCAATTTCATAGGGATAGCCCCGATTTTTGGGTCTTTTTCTTATATAGCCTCCTATTACTCCCCCCCACACCGATTTTTCACACTTGCTGTCTGGTCACCCTAACAAGTAATATGCTTGGACTACAGGAGGAGGACTGCCACTCATGAGCCAACCATTTGTTACCAGGAAACAAAACAGCAGCAGCATCTTCTCACCCACTCTTGGAGATGGAAGGGAAGAGATAAGCATCACAAACTACAGCTGTTCATCCAGATTTCACAACAGTCGATTTATTATTATTTTGGTGAACAACTTATAGACATGTGAAAGCAGGGACATAGGGCAAGAGTTCTTTAGATTTTTTCGATCACCATTCTTATGCAGCAAGATGGTATTGAACTCTTTCCAACTGGACGGTATCTTCTGAATTTCCAGGTAATGGCTGAACCTTTGGGCTAGAGCTTTCCAGAGTTCCCGATCTCCCACCGTAAGCACTTCTGCTGTCAGACCATTCTTGCATGGAGCCTTCCCCTCTTTCATTTGATGGACTGCATGACAGACTTTGCTAATGAGAACCGGGAGTATGTGTTCATTGGTTTGTTGGAGTGAGGGCATTGGAACATCTCTGCGGGATGCAAACAGCTCAGTATAGAAATCCTTGCAGATTGCCTCCATCTCTGTTTGATTGGTTACTGATTCTCTGTCCCTGTTCTTCAAAGCCGATAATGATGACCTGTACACCATCACTCCCCGTTTGCATTTTTTGAGACTTTTACAATCTTCAACAGCCTTTAGGAGCTTCTCAGTTCAAAATTTTTCAGAGTCTTCCTTCAGCTTTATTCATATGAGCTTGCAAAGAAGGGAGTACTCAAGCCTGTCACTGCAATTTCTTTTCATTTTCCTCCTTTTCTTCAACAAAGTCTTTGTATTCTCTGAGATTCTTCCTCTAGCTCTCCTTGGTTTTTCATGATCAGCTGTTTTCCTTCAGGATTGCCTCATCGAAAGCTACTGTTTGGTGCCTTCTGTTTTCCATACACAGCGCTTTTTTCCCCACCTGCACACTGAATGAGAGTCTGGCTCTCAGTAGGTGATGGTCACTGCCGGTGTTGAATGATGGCACTACCGAAATATCCCACACGATGCATCATCTATCTATCAGAAAGTAATCAATTTTATTCTTTATCTTCATGTTTGGTGCGATCCAGGTCCATCTCCTGTTGGCCTTCTTTCGGAACCAAGTGTTACCAATAAAGTTCTCCTCATCTCTGACAATATAGCTAGTCATTCTCCTAGCGTGTTTCATTCTCCGATACCGTATCTACCTATGAACCTTTTGCCCTCTCTCATATACTCATACACTTTAAGGTCAGAAGGAACCATTATGATCATCTAGACTGACCTCTTGTACAATGCAGGCCACAGAATCTCACCCACCCGCTCCTTCAATAAACCTCTCACCTATGTCTGAGCTACTAAAGTCCTTAAATCATGATTTAAAGACTTCAAGGTGCAGAGAATCCTCCAGCAAGTGAACCGTGCCCCACACTGCAGAAGAAGGCAAAAAAAACCCTAGCCTCTGCCAATCTGCCCTGGAAGAAGATTCTTCCCTGACCCCCAATATGGCGATCAGCTAAACCCTGAGTATGTGGGCAAGATTCACCAGCCAGATACCTAGGAAAGAATTCTCTCTAATCCCAGTATATCTTTTTTGAGACAAGAAGACCACATCTGTCACAGTATTCCAGATGCTGGCGCACTATGGATTTATATAAAAGCAATAAAATATTCTCTGTCTTATTCTCTATCCCTTTTTTAATGATTTCTAACATCCTGTTTGCTTTTTTGACTGCTGCTACACACTGCGTGAATGTCTTCAGAGAACTATCCACAAAGGCTTCAAGATCCTTTTTCTGATTAGTTGTAGCTAAATTAGCCCCCATCATATTGTATGTGTAGTTGGGGTTATTTTTTTCCTATGTGCATTACTTTACATTTATCCACATTAAATTTCATTTGCCATTTGTTGCTCAATCACTTAGTTTTATGAGATCTTTCTGAAGTTCTTCACAGTCTGCTTTGGTCTTAACTATCTTGAGCAGTTTAGTATCATCTGCAAACTTTGCTACCTCACTGTTTATCCCTTTCTCCAGATCATTTATGAATATTTCAATAGGATTAGACCTAGGACAGATCCTTAGGGATCAGCACTAGTTACCCCTCTCCATTCTAAAAATTTACCATTTATTCCTACACTTTGTTCCCTGTCATTTAACCAGTTTTCAATCCATGAAAGGATCTTCCCTCTTATCCCATTACAATATAATTTATGTAAGAGCCTTTGATGAGTGCCCTTGTCAAAGGCTTTCTGGAAATCCTAGTTTACTATGTCCACTGGATCCCCCTTGTCCACATGTTTGTTGACTCCTTCAAAGAACTCTCATAGGTTAGTAAGACACGATTTCCTTTTCAGAAACCATGTTGACTTTTGCCCAACAATTTATGTTCTTCTATGTGTCTGACAATTTTATTCTTTACTATTGCTTCAACTAATTTGCCAAAACCGGAAGAGTTCAATTCGGCAGCTTTTCGGCAGACATAACCCTGAGCTGCGACGGAAGTCAGCATGGGAAACATGGGTCGTGGAGCACAAAAGTTTGAGACCCGCTGCTCTATAGCATCCAGGATGGTGTATGTGGATAATATATACTTAACTGGTATAACAATTAATTTAATGTTGTGATCTGTATTATAAACAAAGTTAATAACAAAATTGCAGGAGACCCAGATCTCTGAAGTAAATTTGACATTAAGATTGCTACTAACATTCCAAAATTTATATTCCTTTGTTTACTGCAAACCAGTTTACCAATTCCCCTACCATGCCTGAATTACACACACTTTACTATTCTAGCATATTTCCAGAACACATACATCATACAAGAATATGATCAGTGAGTTACTAGTTTTACAATGATACCTCACAAAGCATATTTTGTACAGGATTATTACAACAGTGTGTAGGGTGTGCATAAAGAGGTGCTTAGTGTCACACTCCCTTCTAGCAAGGAACTAACATGCCACCCAGGGAGGAAGTAAGTGGACCAGATGACAATGGGGGAATGCATACGGAGAGAGGAAGAAGAGAAACAGGGAGATAGGAGACAAGAAAACAGAAACAGAGGTTAAATAGTTAAATGTTTTAATACAAAAATATATTAATAAAAAAGTTAGAACTCACTATTTAAAATTCAATGGTAAATCAGACTCAGGATCAGGGTACAACAATATAGGTGTTTAAAAAAGGAAAAAGCACTGTGAGGTTTAAAATTACTGTTTGTAAGATGGGAACTCAAATATAAAATGCCATATCTGAAAGAAGAGGTATAAATATAGAGGCGATCTAACATCTGACTGGGTGGTCTCGCTGCTTTTAGCAAAGGATAATATACGCGGCAAAAAAAGAGTTGGTACTTATTGGTGAGTTTATTAATATCATGACTGCTAATGTTAAGGGGATGAACAACCCAACGAAAAAGGAAAAGTGTATTCTGCTCACTGAAAAAGGATTTTCCTAGCATAATCTATCACTTGAAGCGAAAACGATAATTACCTGAATACTTCTTGAACAGAACTACCATCTCTCTTTCCAGGGCAATCCAATAGAAGAGGTGTGGCAATACTCTTTGATAAACACTTTTCCTTTTATTGTTTCAGCACAACTGAAGAGATACAGAGGGCAGATGTATTTAAATTAAGGGGTTCTTAAAAGATAAACTACTCACTGTAGCTGATGTATACATTTCCAATCAAGGGTATTTTTTTTTTTTGGTTCAGTGTTTTAGGGACTTGGCAAATTTTAGGGATTGTGATATTCTTCTAAAGGGGGGGATTTTAATGAAGTGTTTAATCCCATTTTGGATCAACAGAATGTGCACAGAGCGTGTAGGGAGGAGCAAGTGCAAATTTGTTGCATCACTTAGAAAATGAAGATAAGTGAATTTCAGATGGGAAATGAATCCAGATCTCATGAACTATACATATTATTTTGCTACACACACATCTTATTCCAGGATTGATATGCTTTTTGTTTCTAGGATGTTGGCTAATTTAGTTAAAAAAGCTACCTGGAGTTATAACTTGGTCTGATCATGCCCCAAAATATATTAGACTAAAAGACTAGGACTCAGTGGAAAAACAAAGGCCCTGATGGTTGAACAGAGCTTTGTTGCATGGCCCCCTTAGAATTTAAGAGCCGGAAGAAAACTTTCAGAAATATATAGAAGAAAATAAGAAAGGGATCAATAACAGTGTTCTCTGGGATGCTGGAAAGGTGACAATGAGGGGGATTCTTATAAATAAAGCATCATAACTCAAAAATATGGGTGCTCTTGAAGAAGAGTTTGTTTAAAGAATTTTCTGTTTTGGTAGGCAAACAAAAATCTACAGGATCTAAAAGACTGCACAATAAAATAATTGAGATAAATGGGAAGATTTGCTCGCTACAAACAGGTAAGGCTGAGCAAATACTTAGATATATTAAACAACATTATTATGAAAGGGCAGTAAAGCTGACAAACTTTTAGCCAGAAACTTAAAAACAAACAGGATAAATCAGTCTTCCCTCTGACTAGATATAAACAAGGGAGATTTAATAACTGGCATCACACAGATCTCTTTGCTAACTTTTTCCATACTTTGTACACTTCAGAACACCCAAATCCTGAATTTATAGATAGATCTTTCAGATATGTGACACTACCTCAGCTCTCAGAGGATGATGTGGCAGCTAATGATAGGCAAATTGCTGCAGAGGAAGTTGAAGTTGTAATTAAGAATTTAAAATCTAATCAAGCTCCAGGACCCTATGGGTTTTCTGGGGAGTATTACCAAGTTCTAAAATCTAAAGCAAGCGTTTGTCCCTATTTTAACTGAATTGTTTAATGGTATAATCCAGGGGAATGAGATTCATGGAAAGAGGCAAAAATATAGTGGTCATTCTTAAAGAAGGAAAAGACCTTACCAAGTGTGCATCACACAGACCTATTTCTTTAATTAATGTAGGTGCTAAAATTTATGCCAACATGATAGCAAACAGACTCAGTATTATCTTGCTCAAATGCATTCACCCTAACTAGTTGGGACTCATTGCTAGCATACATCTATCTGATAATATTAGATCTTTGAATTTAATCTATAATGTTAATTATAGTATTCTTCCTATGTGCTACTTTCTTTGGATGCTGAGAACACCCTCAACCAGCTAGAGCAGGAGTACCTCAGATAGGATTTGGTAAGGTTTGGTTTGGGAAATAAGTTTTCTATGGGCATATTGACCTGAACACTCATCCATGACCCTCTGTTTGGTTTATGGTCCCCTCCTTTTAGTTTCTATAGGGGTGCAAGACAGGGTTACCCCTGATTTCCCCTGCTGTTTGCTCTGGCAATGGAGCCATTTGCAATAAATGTGATAAAAAGTCCCCTAGAAAAGGCATCAAAATGTTTTTCTGGATTTGAAGATAAAATAACTACGCTGACGATGTCTTGTTATCCAGGATCCAGAAGCATCACTAAAAACTACAGAACAATTGACTAAAATTTGGGCAGCTAATCAGTTCTCAAATAAATTATGACAAATCTGAAATTCTAGGCACTAATATTCCCAAAAGGGTCAAACCAAACTGTTGTCAACTACACACCTTTAAATGGGTAAAGAAATCATTAAAATATTTAGGAATAAGTATCATGGAGAAACATAAAACTCTTTTAAAGGCAAGTTATCTTCCACTGTGGAAAAAAACTAATAAAAGGCTTGAAAGAATGGAAATTTCTTGCATACTTATGGTAGCCTCTGTAAAAATGAATGTCTTCACAAAGTTATTTTTCTTTCAATGCATCTCTATTAGTATCCCTGACCTGACATTAAAAACATGGCAAGATGCACTATTAAAATTCATATGGAAACATAAAAGACAAAAGGATGAGTTCTAAAGATCTGTATAAGCCTACAAATGGGGTGGATTAGTTTCCCCTGGCTTTATTATTATGCATCAGAATTAAAATATGTGAGTAGCTGGGTTAACAATACGCCATCCAAACATTGTATAACACACAAACAAGACTGTATCCAAAGTGTAACTATTTATGGAAATTGTTGGTTTAAAAAGAAATTTAGAACACCAAAAAAAAAAAAAAAAAAAAGTCACCCATCCACTTGGAACACCTTGGTAGCTTTGGAAAAAAAATAAGTTCCTGTTGCTGATGTTGCTGAGGCCCTTTCCCTTAGTCACGTTAGTTAATAATCTGGAATTTATCCCTAGGAAATATTAAAGTGACTATTAGTTGTGGGTGAGAGCTGAAATTATTCAGTTTGGACAACCATTCCTGGGTCCTGATTTGAAATCATACCAAGAGATATTTAATAATTAAATACTATAAAAACCTCTTATTTACAAGTCAAACATTTTATTGTGAAATCTGGATACAAGAGTACCCTATGTAGCCCTTTAGCCATATTTGAGGAGTTGATCCAGGAGCAAGCTGGAACAAAAGGTTTAAATTCTAAGATACATGTAATTTTGATTGAACAAACACGTTGATAGGAAAACAACCCAAAGGAAAATCTGGGAGAGGGAACTGAACAATGCAATTAATCTAGAAATGTGGGTCTCTATGTAGTAAAGGGATTTACCCTTTCCCACAATACAAATACAATAGTCACCCAATGAGAGCAATAGGCAACAGATTTAATACAAACAAAAAGGAAATGCTTTTTCACATAATGCACAATTAAGCTGTGGAACTCATTGCCATAGGATGTTTTAGATCCAAAAGAGAACTAGCTAAGTTCATGGAAAATGAAGTTTCTCACAGTCTTTTCTGGACTTAACTAACTTAAATAGCTTTAGAGAGATAGGGTTGGTGAGGTACTATCTTTATTGGACCAACTTCTGTTGGTGAGAGACAAGATTTTGCACTTACATCGGGCGGCTCTTAGGTTTAGAAAAGTTGGTCCAAAAAAAAAAATATTGCCTCAGCCATCTTGCCTATCTAAAATCCTGAGACCTGACAACAGCACTGCACATGTTAAAAACTTAGTCTGGTCTGCAAATTTTTCATTTTTACTACTCATTTCTCTTTCTAGATAGTTAATAAATTTATTAAACACTGGACATTGAGGCACCCCACTGTAAACCTTTTGCCATGAAAAAATTGGACATTTAGTCCTAATCTGTTTTCTACCATAGTTTTTGACTCACAACAATAATTACACCTAAGACAAAGAAACTTTAAATATTTAATTTTTTTAATTTACAGTACTAGTACATTACTATTTACATTTCATGTATGGCTGATTTTTCTTTTCTGTTTGATAATTTACTCAACATGCATAATTGCACTTCTTATGTCTGTGACATTTTCTGGCAACTTGTGTACAACACTAAATTGCTTTTTGTTGTTATGTTCCTGTACACCTCCTTAAATAAAGAGAGAATATAAAAGTTAAAAAGAGTTTACAACAAATAGCTGGGGTTTCAAATAACGTCAAATGGAGACCTCACAAAGGCCAAAGAAGGGATGAGATCCTCATCTCCCTCTGGCCCCTTTACTTCATATAAAAGGACTGGAGCAGCAAGAAGAGGCCTCTAAATATCACATTTCCAGCTGCAAGAGGATTCGGTTAGGACAGACAAGGTGAAAAATCTCCTACGGCTGACGACAAAGACCTAGCAGGGGGGCATGTCAAGGCAGGATGGGTGTGCTTGGGCCATAGTGCTGCAGTTCATTGGGCAGTTCTGAAAGGCTGCTGTAATTCAGGGTACATCTACACTACATGCTTTTATGGCAGTGAGCAGAGTACATATCAATGCAGCCCCCGCGGTACAGGTATAAATAGCAGTGTAGCCAGAGAGGCACAACTTAGGTAAGTAGAGTAAAGATATGCCTAAAAGGTGTCAGTATGAAATGTAAGTGCCTATCCTACTTGGTTCTCTACTTGCTCAGCCTGTGCCTCCCAATCTATACTGATATTTTTAGCAGTGTAGTGCCCTGCTGCTACCCTGCTACTGGAACCTTTCCCTGCTGCAAGGGGCGGGGGGGAGACCCCCAGGAAATGCAATGGGGAAAGGGTCCTGCAGCTCCCTGCTGCTGGTGCCTTTTCCCACAGTAGGGGAAAACAACAGTTTATCATGGCAGTTATCATTGGATTGTGAGACAGATCTTTAAACTTACTTTGAAAACACAAGCTACCTTAGATTAGTACTCCATGACTTATTTTTACTCAGACGTGGCAGAGTACCACCCTCTGGCTGTACTTTTGTCAAATCTCTAAAGGTAAGCAAAGCTGAACCTAGTTACTAATTGGAGTGGAGACATTCCTGGAAAAACCCTGCGAGTGTTAGTGATTCAGAAGGTGATTCTCTTCCTTTTGACAGAACTGATTCAATGTTTCTGAACACTGCTGTGAGGCATTGTGCTATTGAAAGCACTGTCTTTTAGCTGAAATGTAAAGGTAAGCCTCTGCCCATTCCTGGTCATAGATGATTCCATGCAGTTTTTTGAAGAATAGGGATGTTCATCCTAGCCACATTTCTATTTGGGCAATTGTATTCTGTCTACTCACCTCTCTTATCTCTGCAGTATCACAGTATTTCTTTTCCCCTTTCCCTCTCTAAAAAAGCAGTCTGTGTAGTCTTGCTGCATTTCAGAAATGGGCAAGTGTGACATTCCACAGGGCATAATCTGGACTGATGAACAGTTATGTCCTCTCAATTCTACAACCCAGGATGTCTTTACACTGCTTCGCTGTGAGAGAAAACACTCCTGGTCAGCTCTCACACAGCCTCCAGGATGTAAATCACTTCAAGCTATGCTGTATGAGTGTTACAGCTAGCAACGCATGAATTACATTGCAGAGCAACACCAGCAAATTCCCAGTCCCAGACTTTCTACCAGAAACATGTATCTTGTACTGCCTGGACAACAGAAGCTTCTATTAAGTCTGTCATTTCATTAATAGAATATGATATGTACAAATGTTGCTATCCCAAATTAAGCTCCCAAACAAACACACACCGGTTTAGATAAAACAATAAAACATGTGTAACTACAGAAAGAGAAAGAGAGTCCTGTGGCACCTTAAAGACTAACAAAAGTATTGAAGCATAAGCTTTCGTGGGCTAATACCCACTTCGTTGGATGCATGCCGAAAGATAGATTTTAAGTGATTACAAGTAACGACACATAAAAGTCAGAATCGGTTACAAAAGATAAAACGTAATTAATATCTAACAAGCTAAATTAATTCAAAGCAAAGGCTTCTCTCACCACATGCTCTAGCAGTCTCAAATATGAAGGTTAGAATCCTTTCAGCCAGAGTCCCTCCCCAATTCAGTGTTAATTATCTTGTCCCTCAGGTGTCGTTGATGCCGTCAACAGAGAGAAGGGGATGAGCATTTCGGGGCATCTATTGCCCTTTCTTATATCTTTCTTTTTCTTTGAAAATCATCTACAGCTGAGGTTCAGAAGACAGGAGGCTTAGGGGGACGGGAACCTTCAGCTGTTTCTTTGCCCAAAATGTACATTCTTGCTCATCCCCTTTTTCTTGCCAAAGAATGGCAAATTAACCTGGTGATGGTCCATTTCATTTTGTGGACACCTGGCTGAGGAATCAGTTTGCCTTTTGTCTCAGAGAAACTGGTTTGTGCCTGCTTTTCTAAACTTGGAACATGACGCAGTTATGTTATACAGCAGAATTTTATAACTTTACATACAGTATTGCCTCACATATGTTACCAGAACAATAAAGATCATCTGAAATGCATAATTTGCTGATATCTCACAAGTATATTTTGTACAAATTCATTATAGTTTTACAAAAAGGGGTGACATAGGGATAGACTGTCACAGTGAGCAGTATGAATATAGTCTATATAAAAAAACCCTAGCATTACTGTAACACTAAATCTCAGTAATTCTGCATTCAAATCAACCTTAATTCTGCCTCCATTTATTTATGCCCTAAAATATAGTGTGTGAATTTACAATACAAACTGAAATTTATTTTATAAATGTAGATGGAGCAAGTTACTGCACACAGTCTTAAGGCTTTGCCTGATTTTGTAAATCTTAAGATTTTCAAATTTGCCTTGTTTTGTAAAGGCATTTGTTGTTGGCAAGCTGAATAAAAGGAAGAAAGAGTTAGAGTGGTTTATTGTTTAAGCATATCTCAAAATGTAGATCAGCTTAAACTCCTGCCAGAGTTTAGTTTATCCATGTCTAAACAACTTCAAACATCCCCCATTCTGAACTGCTTTAGCAGTTTAAAAATCACAGCAGAATAGCAAGAGCTTCTATGCTCAAACTGATTTCCCACTTTAAATGTTCAACTTTAAGGCTATTGATCACACACCCCTCCCTTTCTCCACCATTCCAAATATGACATTTCTTAGATTTCAACAAGCACTACAAAAAGCCAGATTTGAGCTAAATTGGCTCAATAGTTTGAGTTCTGTTGGCATAAAATTTGCTTGGACTGCATTTAAAAAAGATGTCTTCCATATGCAGAACTCAAACTGCTAGACCAGTCCTACTCCAAAAAATTCTCTCTGGTCGGAGTTAAGCACGGAAAATTTAATTCCAAATGGAATCTGTTTCAGAAGAATATAAAACTGCTAAAAAAAAGAATTGAGATTGAAGAAAAATGCTATTTAAAATGTTATAAAATCTATTGGGATAGATAATATTTATCTAAAAAGAGATTGCATTTTCTATTCCCTCTCCTACCCCATCTTTGTTACTTGCCATCTTAGACTGAGTTCTTTGGTGTAGGAACAGCCTCTTTGAAAGCACTTTGTCCACGGTGGGCATGATTGTAATCCTAACAACAACAAATATCTGGTGAACAACCAGCGTGCTCTTCATGTTATCTAAGTAATGTACACACTCTTTAGCCTGCTGCTTTACCACAGTGTTGTATCCCGGATACAAGTAACAGGGTAACTATTATCAGGGATAGCATAACGTATGAAATAAGTAAAGATATTTGCTTTAAACTATAAAAGTTTTCTATACCATTGATACTACAATTACATAACTGAAATTGTTCTGGTGTTCTTAGTAATAACATGCATTTTTAAAAACCAGTAAGTCCTCTGGTTGCAAATTAAATTCAGTCAGTCATAAATACAGATCCCCAGCCAGGTAAGGAAAAGTGTCAGCTCTCACCATGAGACAGTGATGAACAATAATTGAGCTTTTGGGTTGTGTTGCTGCTGCTGAGACGCAACAGCTGGTCCACATATTTCCTTCAGTGTCTATAAAGCTTCATCAAGTCTATCCTTCCTATTTGTTTCATTTTTAATAAATCTGTCTTCTGTAATATAACTACTATATAATAAGGTAAAAGTGGGAGAAAAATACATCTTGGGAGAATAGAGTCAAATTCTAATCTTGTTTTTTCTGTCAGTTTGAATGTCATACCCCCCTCTTTTTTATATTCTCCAGTTACAGCTCATTTTTTGAACTTCCCCCCAGACATTCCAGAAAAGAAACAGTTTCCAGTCCCAAAACAGCTTTTATGCTACTGTAAAAGAAGCAAGTAGCCCCATAGCCCTGTACAGTTCTTGAGGCCAACTTCTTTCCCAACTCTTGTGAAACATGACACATTCTTTTGATGTGGCTACAGAAGATTGTTTTGAGGATCAACTATAAATACATAAAATTGCTAATTTCAAATACTAAATTCAGATCAGCAAATCACATTTCAAATAAAGAGTGACGATATTTAATTGAACATCACTGAATTATTTCACTCAAAACATTCTTCCTTGAACTGCCAAACTGTTCATTCCAGTGAACATATCGATTGTTGAAATAACAGTAAAATATTTTCATTTTTATTAGTTAACATTTAGCAAACATTCTGATTCCTAAAGGTGAACCACAAAGGACTGTTCCTCCCCTTAAATCCCCAAATTCTTTTGTAAGTTTCCAAAAGAAACCAAATGATAAGAAAAATACGCATTTAGTACAGTAGGTCAACTTAATCCGAGACAACACTATCTGCTCAAGATTACAAGATATATTGCCTGCAGCCTTTTCTTTTACAGTAAGCACCATCACAACTTCCATAAGCCAGTATTTGAAAACCTACCACATTTTAGTCTCATTCCTTTTATGTATATTTGCAATTTCTCTCCAAGTGTGTGTGTGCGCAACTTCCAATAAATCTACCAGCTTACGGATACTGTATATTTAACTACAAGGGGAAAAATACTCCTCAGGCACCCCATATAGACATAGTAATATCCACAATTTCAGTAGAATAAAGGGCATGTCAGAGATGCATTCTTCTTCCTACTTTGTTTAATGTCCTAACAGATTGTCTGATGACAATGCTGATTGAATACCACTAGGAGGTGTGAAATATAAAGATCCATATTTAAAGGATCTTGATATTGTTTTACTTGGAGAGCTTACTGACCAACTACAGCTAATGCTAGAAGAGCTGCAATAAACTGCAGAAACTATGGGACTTAAAAGCAATGGTGATACATAGTTTTGGTTTTATGCCTCCCATAAAATGAAAATGAATGAATCTAGATAGCAATGACATTGAATCGGTGAACATTTTATCTAACTGGGTCGTATGCTGACAGCACGGGGTTCTTATAACCAAAGTCACAAGTTAGATCGGTCTTGCTTAAAAGGCATTTCAGCATCTTCAAAGGCCTCTGTTTTGGTGGCAGAATGTCTGTGTGACAACTAAAATACGAGTGTTCAACATGATAGTGATGACAGTCCTGCTATATGGAGCAGAAACAGGACACTGAAACAGTTTTATATGAGAAGTTATAGTATATTCTTAATGTCCACTGGTTTCATTTGGTCACAAACGAAGAGATATTTAGGCAATCCTGGCAAGTTGCAATCTTGCACCAGTTGAGAACAAGGTAACTGCAATGGTGGGGTCACATCCAACGTGCAGAAGAAGATACACTTTGCAAAAGTCTTACAGAGCTGAAGTTGAAGGAAGCAGAACACGAGGCCATCCATAGATGAGGAAAGAAGATGCAATCCAGATGGATTTAAGAAGCCTAAATCTTCTTCTATGGACTCTTCTCAAAAGAAGATGCACAAGGGTATGTTCAAGATGGAAGTCCATGGTAGGGTGTAGAATCTGCTGCTACCTATAAGGCAGCCTTAAGATTCAACTCAAGCTTCTAACCCAAGTTAAAAGCAGAATTGCCATGTCTTCACTGCTATTTTAAACTGAGTTAGTTGATGTGGGTTAGTTAATCCAAGGTAAGAACACTCTTTTCTGTGGGGGCAGTCCTAACTTATTCATGATCCTGACTGAAGAAGAATATTCCAGAGACTTACCTGATAAAAGGAACTTTTATTACCTAAAAACAAATCTGAAGAGAGTTACAATCTGGGAAAGATTTACCCATAAGTCCCAAGGGAAAACAGTAATGCATGGAAAAGACACAGGTATACTATGTCAGTATGGAACACTATGATGCTTAGAAAGTGAAGAATTTTCTCAACAGAAATCTCTGGATTCTGGTAACAGTGTAGCATTTCTAATTTTCAGGTTATATAACAAACCTCTGTTGATCAGGATCATCGCTATAGTTAATCCAGCCCCTCAAGAACAAGTAGTGAGGGTAACAGAATAATTGTCTATCAACCTAATGTGTCTATAGTGTTGTTTACATCAGTTTAACTACCTTGCTCAGGAGTGTGAATTGTTCAACTCCCCTGGGTACTATAGCTAGGTCAACCTAAGTTTTAGGTGTACAGCAGACCTCAGGAATTCAACATAAATATGCTTCATAGCTTGTATTTAAAAAAAAAACAAAAACAAAAAAACCTTTTAACAGTGAACCATGTAAATAATATATTCTCCAGACCAAGAGCTGGCACTAGTACATCTATTATTTGGGAAAATGCTTTGGGGAAAGTGATGAGATTTAGTAGAAGAGTGATTGACTGTGAACAGATGATTCACGTGAAAGCGCAAAAGTGCTTAAGTAAGATGCCTGGCTGATTCAGCCACTCTGAGGTAGTATGGCATAGCAGCACTCTCTCATCTTGTTCTCCTGTATTTCAGCTTTTATTTAAAAATAAAAGCATCTAGCAGTTATGGTTGCGCACATACCAAAAAAAAATGTAAACTGAGGCCTGGTCTACACTAGAAAATTAGGCTGGTATAACTACGTCATGCTCAGGAATGTGAAAAATCCACAGCCCTGAACAACACAGTTAAACTGACCTAACCCCTGGAGTAGACACTGCCTCTAGGGGAAGTGAATTACCTATGCTGATGGGAGAACTCCTCCTGTCAGCATATGTAGCATATTCACTGAAGCACTATAGCGGTGCATTTGTAGTGGTGCCGCTATGCCTCTGTAGGGGTATATGTGTAGACAAACCCTGAGTGTAATTGACACAAGAGTTTATGTAGAAAATACCTTTGAGAGGTGTGAACTACCCCAGTCATTTCACTGAAGTGTTAACTCAGATGCCCAATGATGACAATTTAATGTCAACCTAGTTAGCTATTTAATTACCTATGCAAGAAAGGAGGAAGAGAAGGATCACAAATCTAAAAGTTACAGCAACATCATAAAAAAATCAGAGAATCTTAGAAGATTAGGATCAGAAGAGACCTCAGAAGGACATAGCCCCTGCTCAAAGCAGGACCAACACCAACTACATCATCCTGGTTAGGACTTTGTCAAACCTGACCTTAAAAACTTCTAAGGATGGAGATTCCACCACCTCCCTAGATAACCTATTTCAGTGATTCACCATCCTCCTAATAAAATAATGTTTCCTAATATCCAACATAGACCTCCCCTACTGCAACTTGAGACCTTTGCTTCTTGTTCTATCATCTGCCACCACAGAGAACAGCCTAGCTCCATCCTCTTTGGAACCCTTTTTTAGGTAGTTGAAGGCTGCTATCAAATCCCCCCTCACTCTTCTCTTCTGCAGACTAAACAAGCCCAGTTCCCTCAGCCTCTCCTCGTAAATCATGCCCCAGCCCCCTAATTTTCATTGCCCTCCACTGGACTCTCTCCAATTTGTCCACATCCTTTCTGTAGTGGGGGGCCCAAAACTGGACGCAATACTCCAGATATGGCCTCACTAGTGCCAAATAGAGGGGAATAATCACTTCCCTCGATCTGCTGGCAATGCTTTTACTAATGCAGCCCAATATGCCATTAGTCTTCTTGGCAACTGCTGTGGGCAGTGAGGGCACACTGCTGACTCATATCCAGCTTCTCATTCACTGTAATCCCCACATCCTTTTCTGCAGAACTGCCACTTAGCCAGTCGGTCCCCTGGAGCGGTGCCTGGGATTCTTCCATTCCAAGTGCAGAGTCCTTGTTGAACCTCAGAAGATTTCTTTTGCCCCAATCCTCCAATTTGTCTACGTCACTCTTGACCCTATTCCTACCTTCCAGAATCTCTCTCTCTCCCCCCGCATCTGATTATTTGAGCCAAATCTTTCTCCAAGATACGGTGCAGCAGAAAAGAAAACAAGAGAAACTAGTAATATCAGAAACTAAGTCATACATGATACAAACTGAAGTGTCTTTAAGATACTTTTTAATATGCTTATGTTTGGCTTTATATGTAATCATAAATTTAAACAAGGTAAAGGCAACTCTGACTGTAACAAAAAGGGCTACAGAAATCTAAGCTGTAAGAATCCTCACAATGTGTATGCTCTATGGCTAAAGTTCCTAGACCCAGGATCTTAAAGTTAAATATGAATTTAGAAGTCTACCTTTGGGCATTCAGGTCTAAAAACCTTGATCTATGTTTGTCCACTGAACCTTTGGGAGCTACAGCATGCCTTATGAGAACAACTTTCAATAATTTGAAAAATAATGTTTCTAAATTAGGAATTTAAATTAAACTGTCTCATATTACTGTCTTTATACAAAATCTGAGGCAAACTCTATAGGTTCTCTTTCCTTCATGATATTACTACTCAGAGCCTACAAAATTTTCCAAAAGATTTCAGTAATGTAAAGTAAGACTGTGTGTTCTCCATTTTAATAAGATCTTTAGATTTGTTTTCTGTTTTAGATTCAAAAGATTCCAAGGCCAGAAGGGACCACTGTGATAATCTAGTGTGAAAGCCTATGTAACCACTGTGTAATTTGTGCCAGCGCTGAGCTCAGGCATCCCTAGGCTTGGCAGTTCATTGCCCCGACACCTCTGGGCTAGCTGCTTCATTTATTAAAATTTTTCAGTAAAAAAATTGTTTGAGACCCAGCACTTAACTGCTTGAGCCCCCAGCACCGTTTTTTCAATACAAATTAAGCACGGTATATAACAAGCCACAGAACTTCCCCAAATTAATTTCCAGAGCATATATTTTACAAAAAAATATCCAACCTTGATTTAAAAATTGGTAGTGTTGGAGAATCTACTACAACCCTAGGTAAATTGTTCCAGAGGTTAATTACCATCTCTTAAAATGTATAAATTACTTCCAGTTGAATTTGTCTAGCTTCAACTTCCAGCCCCTACATGGTGTTACACCCCTTCTTTGCTAGATTGAAGAGCCCTCAGTGTGAAAGGTTAATGAACTGGAAAATTAAAATGTGTGAAGTTACTATTTAGAGAAGACTATCAGGATCAAAGTCTTGAGGATTGATGAGAAGCGCACGGAGAAGCCATTATTTCACATGCCTTGGAAGAAATGAAATTTTGGAAAATATTGAGAGCTCTCTATCACTTCTATTCCTTATAAAAGTAGTGTTAATTGTTCAGTTTTATCTTATTTGTAGGAAAGGGGTTCAGGGCTCAGGGTTTGTCTGCTTAGACTTTCTTTAACATGGCTGCAGAAGGCTAGTGTCTAGCTAACCAGAGTTCAATTTTAAAGGCCACAAAAAAGTCACTTGAGTACCCTGTAACCACATTAAGGAGGACAAGTATAGGCTGCATAGAGGTAGCCTAGCCCAGACATGAGAGCAACTCTATTTCTTTGGTGGTAAAGAAGCAAAAGGCAAAAGGGAAAAATATAGTTCTCTCAATAATTTTCTTCAGAACTTTAACCCTGTATCTGACAGAAAAGGTAAGGGGCAAAAAGAAAAAAAGAAAATGAGCTGCCACCTGAATCAAAGGTGGAAGGGTCACATGACTAGATCAATCTCCAGAACATCACAATCAAGTCAGTCTGGAAGTCATTGTAAAAAGTAGCTTTATACTTTTCTCATTTAATCACTGTAAGTAAGATCAGAAGTAAACAATAAGCATTGTTATTAAAAAGGGTATTTTATTAAGAGACAACTCTTACAATCCATGCAAAAATTGCACCATTAATAAAAACAACAAGGAGTCCAGTGGCACTTTAAAGACTAACAGATTTATTTGCGTATAAGCTTTCATGGGTGAAAAAACACCAAACCCCTACTTCTCCTGATGCATGGTGTGAAAATTACAGATACAGGCAAAATTACAAATACAGGCATAGACATACTGACACATGAAGAGAAGAGAACTCCCTTGTTTTACCCATGAAAACTTATGCCCAAATAAATGTGTTCATCTTTAAAGTGCCACCAGACTCCTCACTGGTTTTGTGGATACAGACAAGACCTGCAAACTAATTAGAGCCATCAACAGAGAAAAATGCAGCTCCAGGATTATTAAAAGACTAATCCATGTCTCAAAACACAATAATTTTTCTACAGTAATTCTCATCTCTACTTTCTTTTATCAATGGCTGTTAGCCAGGATGGGCACAGATGGTGTCCCAAATTCTGTTTGCCAGAAGCTGGTAAAGAGCAACAGGGAATGGATCACTTGATGATTACCTGTTCTGTTCATTCCCTCTGGGGCACCTGGTATTGGCCACTGTCAGAAAACAGGATACTTGGCTAGATGAACAATTGGTCTGACCCAGTATGGCCATTCTTATGTATCGCACGTATTACCAGCTTTGTTACATAGAATGTAATGAGTACATACAGAAGCCCAAGTTAGCGTAAAAGAGGAGATCCATTTACTCAACATTTCCTAACATTCGGCTACAGACTACAGAGAGGTATGATATATATAAGAAACAATGTCTTTATGTCTTCTTAGTAAAATATGCCAAACTGTCTATAAAGTGTAAAAGCCATCCCTAATGCTTGGGTCTGGCAGAACAGGACAATGTTATTACTCTACTGTAGGAACCATATTAACAAAAGCAGACAAGCACAAAAGACACACCCAACAACAACTCAAATACTATTAGTCTATGGTCATATCCTAGCAAGCACATCTATGCACACACAGTACCATTATTTATGTTTGTGCCTGCAACTGATCACCATCTCTTTTAAAAAACAAAATACAATTCTTATCCATGTACAAACACCCTGCTCTTTCAGTGTAGCAGTAATTACACTGAAAAACCAAGAGTCTCCTTAGAAAGACTGAATGAACCAGGGGAAGCTACAGAAGTGATCTCAATGAATCAGTGTATTCCAGATTATACGTAATAATTTATTAATCTATTACCAGAATGTTTTTACTCAGATGAGTTGTGTGACATTGAATGTTAATCTGATTTGTCATGAAGCATTTCTAAAGATATTTCTATTAATGATGGCTAAGTGATTTTATGTATGGTCCCACCCACCTACAGTCCAACTTCACTTTATCCAGTCTGGGCCAGATGTGCCAATATGACCTCAGATTACCTACCCCCTCATATGTTTTCTTTAATATATACATTTTATCTGTTTCACAATGTAATTAAAATGCCATTTATTAGTGTACTTTAAAAATATGGTCTATTTCACTGCAGGTAATGAGATGGACTACATTATTCTTAACCACATATTGACAAAAATACATATCTGTACAAACACATTTGTATCTGCTGTAAAACAAGAAATTGGTGAAGACGGTGTAGAAAATGTGCAGGAAAAAATGCAGTATTTTACTATTATAATACAATTCATTTTCCCCTCTTCAGCCCTCCCTCCCTCCACCAGACATACACAACAAAGGAAGTATCATAATTATCCAATACTTTGAAAATTAAAAACCAATACGTGAAATACCACACAAACACAAAAACATCTGAGAAGGTACCTAGTTGATTTTTATGATTTTGCCAAACATGATACACCCTTCCTACTCAAAAGTAAGAAAACAAGTTCGAACTTGCCTAGAGAAGATAAGGTGGCTCTAAGTTAGCGATTTCCTTTTTAAAATAATTGTGTCACATGACATCTTTTTCCAAATGAACATCAGTCTAAAAAAGCATGTTATAATGATTATAAAGCAGTGCATTTTGATATATTTGAGAGAAAGCAGCTACTGCCTTATCATTCAGCATCCAGCACCAGTTTTAGAACAGAGTGGGAGACTTGTAGAAAATGCTTGCTTCAGTGGTCAGAATTTCAAGTTCTCTGAAGTGTTTTTTCTTCCCCCGCGGAGCATCAGTAGCTGCCAAATAGCTCTTCCTAGTTATATGAAAAAGTTACAGTATTCAGTAGGGTACTGGTATAATTATTAAACACTACTACATTTGGGAGACATGCATCAACATACAAATAAGTCACATTTGCTACCTTTTCAGGGAAAGATGTATGTAAACTAGTTCCAGAGTACCTAAATGCAATCCAAATTCTGATTTCATGTATGGAGTACCAAGACTGGCTTGGACTCTACTACTACAGCACTGTCAACTCTTTGCAGGCATGGTTGTACAGTGTCTAGCACAATAAGGCTTTCATCCATGACTGGAGTTCCTAAGCACTACAACAATACAAACAACACAGAGAATTACTCAGTAGGAGGGTAGGGGTATCCGCACACAAGAAAAGAGCCCATTATGAGCAAATAAATATTCCCACATGAAGTTGTTTTTGGTAGACGTAGCATCACATGCAAGCTGAACTTTAAAAAAAATATATTCTAATTTGTCTTTAAGTAATGACCAAATGCACATAAATCAGCACATTAAGTACTATACAATAAAAATGTACAATCAACAGTTCACAGAACGTCACTGAAAACCACCACTGCACAGTATATATACACTATACTGTAAAAATATATGCAATAAAACACACGTGTTTCAATAGGATATGAGCAACAGTAGAGAGAAAAATTGCTATAAGAGTATTTTGTAATGGCTATAAGAGCACAGGTGCCAGCTTCCTCTGGGCCCTGGTGGTGCTCAACCTCCCTCTCTGCCCCAGGCCCTATCCCTACCTGCCCCCTTCTCCAAATCCCCCTCTTCCTTCCCCATGCTCTGCCCTGGCACCGCTTCTGCCCCTTCTCCCAAGCCCCTGCCCCATCCTGACTCTTCCTGTACCCACTCCACCCCTACCACCCGCCTCTTTCAGCCCAATTCCATCCCCTCCCCTGAGCACACCCTGTCCTCACTCCTCTCCCTAGCCCCCAGCGCCTCCTGCACACTGTAGAACAGCTGATTGCAGCGGGAGGCGCTGGTGGGATGGGGGGAACTGGGTGCTGGTGAATGCTAGGCACCTACTAATTTTTTTCTCTAGGTGCTTCAGTCCCAGAGCACACATGGAGGCAGCACCTGTGAATATAAGAGTAATATTCAGTTTGAGGTTGTTTTTCAGTTTGTGTTCACGTGCACATGCACATGTGTATGTTATAATTATTACACTGAAGAAGGTTAGGGTGATCTACAACTGGTGTTGGGGTGGAAAGAACAGAACACGTTTACATACGTTTCAAGTAACATGAAGTTATATTATGTCACCTACACAATTTGGCAGAAGAGATGGGCTAGACTGGTAACACATAACTTACAATTTTGTTGGCAAATATATACATGTCAGTATTTGAATCTAACAGTTTATTGTAATCTTTCCTGATGTGTTAATTATTTTAATCTTCCTACACATTCCTTTTCTTCTACTGCTGAAATAATAGTGCTGAATACTTTTGAGTATATTTTACTAGCATTACTGTAAACAAAATTCTTAAAGCATTTGGAGTTCAAAGTTTAACATCTCTTTAAAAGCAAAGTGCTATATAGTGAAACCTGCACTAAGAGACTAATCAATGGATTGACAAAAGGTCTTAAGAGAAACCATCTTAATACAGACTGTTCTGATTTTTTCCTCACAGAGGCAAAATGATAACTTAAATAACCCTGTCTTACATAGCAACAAACTAGTATATTAAAATTGTACAGTGGAAGGAACAGCATAATAGCAGTGTCTGTTTTGAATGCAACGCGCTAAACACACTACCAGCTTTAAGATGCCCTAACTGGATTGATGGGACTAAAGTGAGCTCCAGGTATTTCCCATGTAGGATGTAAAAGTAGCTGAACCTCTAAGTTTCACACATTTTTATGGCCACTGTAGCAATGGCAGCCAAAACAGAAGTAATGGCTGCTGGTTATTTAAAGGGTCATGTTGTCAATTCAGCTATTTTTAAGTGATCAACAGTTGCACTAGCAAGACACCTACTAAAAAGGTAATTTTATTTTGAAAAGTACTTGGATACAAGCTTCAGGAGAGTCACTGAACCCAGGTAGTCATCTAGAATCAACAATCTTCAATAAAAGATTCACTGTACTGAATATTAGATTCTTACTTTTCTAGATTTTATAGCCTGTGACCTGTTTTATTACAGAAAGCATTCATCTTGGAGACTCTCTAGAGTATTTTGAGGACCAAAAACAAGCTGAACTCTGCTCCATAGAGACACAATAATGGAAAAAATATATAAAGTCTCATGTCTTTCAAAAAAAAAAAAAAAAAAAAAGCGCAAATGCCAAAGAAAGCAAATACTAAAATAACTTAATTATATGGTGTCACTATGCAGCAGAACTAACATTATTTGGGTATCTAATGTATGTATTTCCTACTGTAACATGTTTATATTTCTTTGAATTCCCTGGGTTTGAAATGTTTAATTTTAGGATAACAACAACATCCTGTAGTCTTTTTTGCCCTAAGGTTACTAATGTACCTTATAATACTCCGCCTTAAGTTTATTTTGGTCCAGGAATAGTAACACATTTGACAAACAAAAGGGGAGAAGTGAAGGATGTTTCCAAAAAGATCGTATTCTTTATTTTGTTATTTACACATTTTCCCTGCATTTTTAAAATACATTGTTTTCAAAATGTAAGAGTTCTGCTCTTGCAAATATGTAAGTTGTAAGTGAGCACATAGACTTTCCACTGATATATCCTACCTGTGGAATTCACTCTCTCTGTCATACTGACAGAGCCCCAGTTCACTGATCTTTGGAGTTTGGTGCAATTAACGTACATCTTTCACCTAAAGCGACAAAGAGTCTAGTACAGGGGTGGGGAAACTATGGCCCGCGGGCCATATGCGGCCCGCCAGCCATTTTTATCTGGCCCACGCTCCCGGGCTGGGGCCTGGGCGGCCCACCGCGGGGCCCCATGCTCCCAGGCCAGGGTGCCGGGCCGTCCACCACCAGACATGGGGCCCTGCGCCCGGCTGAGCACGGTAAGGTGGGGGGGGGTTAGGTGGTGGTGGTCAGAGTGGGGGGTCTCAGGAGGGGACAGTCAGGGAACAAAAAGCAGGGGGGCTTAGATAGGGACTGGGGTCCCCGGGGTGGTGGTTAGGGGTAGGAAGGAATCTGGGGGGGGCAGTCAGGGAACAAAGAGCAGGAGGGCTTAGATGGGGATTGGGTCCTGGGGGGGGGCAGTTAGAGTTGGGGGTGATCAGGGGACAAGGAATGGGGAGGTTGAATGGGTCGGGGGTTCTGAGGGGGGCAGTCAGGGGGCGGGAAGTAGGTGGGGGTCGGATAGGGGACAGGGACAGGCTGTTTGGGAAGGTACAGCCTTCCCTTCCCGGCCATCCGCACAATTTTGAAACCCAATGTGGCCCTCGGGCCAAAAAGTTTGCCCACTCCTGGTCTAGTAGCACCTTATAGACTAACAGAAAGTTTATGATCCCAAACATCTGTTAGTCTATAAGGTGCTACTAGACTCCTTGTCACTTTTACAGATCCAGACTAAGACAGCTACCCCTCTGATATCTTTCACCTAGTTATTCATCATGGTTGGGGAACGTAAATGGATGGGGCTATAAGTGCTCCCTATTTTAAGTAGTTTAATATGTTCTTGCATGAGGTTTGTCATGTGCCTGGATATCAGACATTGAACACCCAAAAATTATTACACGTACCTGGGGCTTCCTCACTTGTGATATTTATAGCTCATTTTAGGACAAAAGATAGAATGAGTTTAAAATGGTTTCTCTTAGAAGATGCCTCCCTCTCCACAGCTCCTCACCTCACAAGCCACACACTCCTAGGAATTAACCAGTGAGCATGAGAGAGAGATCTTTAGGGTCTGATAGCCCACTCAACAAAATTATTTCAATACAACAAATACAGACAGTATTTTAGGTGGCTATTTTAGAAAAACTTATTCAGATTTGGCTTGGCTTGATTTTTTAGGTAGTTTCAAACTAAAACTCAAAACTCTAGAAATATGGTACAAGAATTCATGCATTACATTTTGCAGTAAAATAAACGCTTGTAAAAGATTTTAGGCTATAGTCATCTATCCATTTATTTTCATAAGAATTTGTATTCTTTTTGAAAAGATTGTAAGTGAAGTTGCAGGTTATTTGTATACAGGTAGTGGAGGCTCCAGTCAAGTTTCTAACAAACTTGATAGAGAAACGGAGCTGAACTTGGGATGACAAACAAAACAAGATGGAAGTTTGCTAACTCTTAATGAGACTTTATTTGTCCCATTCCTCCATATTTACACCTACACACGCAGTAATGTAACAGCTGAAATGGGTTGATTTAATTTTATCTTATTGAGATGTTTGCTCAGCTAAAATTAATCTATAGGTATTTGTTCTCCTATCCTCCTCCTTCATCCCAGCCCCCTAAAAGCAGCTCTATTCTATTGACATAAATGTGTAAAGAATTTGAAGTATAATAAGTTAGATTTTAAGTCCTTTGTTTCCTTTGGTTACCATCACTAAAATGTACAGCATGTGTTAATTTAGCAATTATCTTTTTTGTATGGTTGATTCCAGTAGGTCAATCATATTGCTTCACCCATAAATTTATCAAAAACACAATTCTCCATAATCTGCACTCAGAATTTTTATAAAGAGTGTCAAATACCAATTTACCAAGAGCAAAGCGTTTGCACCAATGCAGTGTTCTCTGTAAAGGGCTGTATCATAGTTACATTTGTTTTCATTACTCCAGTACCTGTGAAGTAATATAAAATACTAGGGCTGAGAACTGAAAGGCCTAGGCTGCAATGTTAAGTTGTTCTGAGTACAAATTCCACACTTACATCTTCACAAGGCTGTTTCTCTCGCCCAGCCTATGTGCTTTGGCCATATTTTTATTTTATATATGATTAACAGTTTTTTAATAAAAAAGGGTGGCAGAATAGATTGTGTGTTTGGGATGCTAAATTTTCACAATTTTGCCAGATTGCTTAATAATTTGTCAAATTTCAGAAGCTGAAACAACAGGTGA